>SMLS01071156.1:0-48673 GCA_004785975.1 Popillia japonica | reverse complement strand
TTTTTTTTTCAAAAACACATGCACTACATTTGTGCAGCTATGAAGAAATAGAAAAGATAACAAAATTGTTGTGCGAGAGAAATTGAAATTCCCTGTAAATGATAATTTCAACTAAATAAATCCATTCATAAAAATGTCAAATGATGTGCAGGTTTCTTTCAATAAAGTGACAATTACAATAGCACTCATTTCAGCATCTCCAGTAAAATAAGTAAATCTTTCGATATACATGGACGTCGAGCTCATTTGGACATTGACAAACTCTACAACTACAAACAGGCACATTGTTAACATTAAATGTGCAACTTTTTGAAATATCTGAATAATTGTTGTCTTTCATAGATTTAAAAAGTATTTAAAATTTATTATTATTACGTTTATTAAGTATTCGATAAATATGGGCTTGTGTGTATGATCTTTTGACAGATAGATGTTTCTTGAATCTTTACCAGGAACAATGTCTAGCATAAGTGACTGTCTAAAATACTGTCGCGAAAAACGTTTTGACTTTATGTCAGTAACCGATCAAATTGTATTTCGTTTACCCCAAAGTGACGCTGCTGTGACGCTTTAATGCTACACACATGGTATAAATTTACACAAAGTTATCAAAAATTGAATTGAATATACAATCACGTCTTGTTTGTTTGCAAGTAATCGAAATATATTTTCCTTACGTATGTCGTCAATTTTCTATATTACCTAAATTGAAAACTTAACTTACGATAAACTTTACATTGATGTAATCTTTAAAAATTACGACAAACTCGGTGCTACAAGTAATATATAGTACATGTACCAGATAATTCAAAAACTGGGAGTACTGCTCACTTTTTCGGCGTTTTTGTTCTTTGGAAAGAACAGATAAGCTGTTGAAAATTGGCTTTTTTGCTTTAATATGACAGCAAGCCTGAACCGTAGTAAAACACAAAAACACGATGTCAGCTTAAAATTTGCAATTAGATAAGAACACCTTCCAGCTTTGGAATGGTCAACTGGCCAGGACGGAAAAAGAGACGTTATACTACTGACACCAGTTCGAAAGGTAGATGTGATTTCATTCTATATCTACACGCAAATCACATTTAAATGTCCAGTTTGCACTATGTAAATTACTGGATGCGGGAACCGACATTACTATTTCTTGCAACAATAAACTTGTTAAAGCTGTCGGGATACATTAGTTCCTCAAATATGGTTTTAAGGTTGTGAAAGATCAGAAAGTTATTCAATTTGTTTTACATACATACAATATACAATTATGTTACACCAAGCATTGTAGTACTTCTTCGTTTCTGTGGCAACTTCTTAATTACAGACCATATCAAAGCATTTAACTAAAGCTCAAGAAAACCTTAAGGCCCTGGATAAAGATGGTAACAGCTTAACTATTCTCGTAAAAAATTGTCACAGAACAGAAGAAATAACACTATAATAATTATGTACATATATGGATTCGGCAAAAATAAATTTTAAATTAAATTAACTGTGTTTGACAAGATTATGTAGTATGTATTGGATTGGCACAGACCCGATTTACCAGATTCTTTCAGAACTAAACATGCAAATAATTGAAAATTACAACACTACAGTAATGAGCATGATAGAAGTACTGCATGGTTCTGACTGTACTACCTCACCTTTGACCGGAAAATATGAGTAATATTAAATTGGTAAGCGGTTTTGCTGGAAAAAATTGGGCATGGGTAGTTGTAAGAATTTAAACTAGTATTTAGCTTAAAGAATAGAAAAATATGCCAACATTTTTTTTTCAAACAAATTCTGTTTTCTATGAAAAATAGAATGCGTCGCTCCAAGTTGGCAAAACCAGAATCTACAATCTGTTAGTGACACGCAGCCATAACCCCAGACTTAAAGTTTGCCTTAGCTAGCACGTTATCTAATTAGTTTACAACAGTTATAGTATTAGATTAGTTCCGAACTACGTCTAGTTCGAAGCAGGAAAGTATCTGGTAAGATAAAGCAAGTACCAGGTTGTGCTAATACAGTTCGTATACATCACTTAGTTCGTATGTAGACGAACGAAACAGTCCTTTATAAAATAAATTTCATCATTATCTCGAATTTCACTTTGAAAGTTCACATCTAAAAAATGCAAGATGCACTATTTAGAAATATGTTACAATCAATTAACCAATCTAACCAAATACATATACCTATAAATCAAAAGGACAAAGGCCTCAGTTATATGTCTACATACGACCAAGTCTTACTTCGTTTTTTTGACTACAGATTAATAATACAGATGCTTTTCAGTTTTATGTTGGAAAATATTCTTGGAATAATAAAATTCCAGAACCTTTATATTTATTTTTCGTTTTATTGACTTACTGTAGAAGACAAGTGAATGGGTTAACAAAATAATGCATTTGATGCATTATTTTCAAAATATGGTGTGTTACGCATGAAGACGCGTGACTAGAAAACACAACCGACTTATGCCAATTATCTGATTGCCACTTTATAACCCTTTAGGTCTTATTTGCGCAGTTTTAGTAAGTGTTTGTTTTATAAAACTGTTACAAAACTCCGTAGATTCTGCACCATTCATAATACTGAGAATATTATAGTATTTTATACCAATTAATATTGGTTAAATGAAGTTATTGTACCTATCTTTAACTTTCTCCTCACCACTTCTACAAAACCACTTTACTTGTAAATAACATTCATCAAATGTTTGTATGCACTTCCGTTGTGTTTAGTCACGTTACCACCTACGCAAATTCTATGGAATGCAGATTGAAACTTTCTGAATGAAGTTAGGAAATAGACAAAGATTAATTATCTAAAGTAACGTAAAAGTATCAAGTCTAACAAGAATAGTAAGACTGTATGACGCCTCAGTATACTAACTCGGGCTTTGTGTGAAATTATAATTAATTATAGATAGCGAGTTGTAGAGTATAATTTCTCTCATTTGTTAGAACTTCATTAACCGCTCATATAACGAAAATTTATTCAGAACTCTCCGAATGTTTCTAAATATAGATGCATGAATGAATTCATATGTTTGTATAAGAAACATTCACATATGTCTAATAAACAATAAGAAGTAAATTAAGTAATTTAAATACATATCTACATATACCGGATGCAAACGTGGTAACTAAACGCTAGAGGCCTTAACTATTCCCCACTACGCACCGCATCTGCCCCTCACATGTAGTCAGATGAAGGCGATTGCATTCAGTAGGTATTGAGTATTTGGTCATTTGCAAAGGGTAACACTCTAAAAGCTACATGAATCGCAAGAGGTAATAATAATCGACCTCTTTATAAAGTTCGTGAATACGATTTGGTTTGATAGAAAAGTTTATGCATTAACGCTAATTATGTTTGTTAAATCGATACTAAACATGTTATGTACAACTCGTCAACCATTTTACATTAACTCCTATTATAAGTTTTATGAATAAACACTAATTCTAATTAAATCAACGATTTTTCCCAATATACATTACAAAATTATTATAAGTAGAGAATGATAAACATAATAAAGGAGGCGTGTACGTTTCTCGGTGCTGTCCAATCTGAGGCCGATCAAACGCGTACGGAGAAGTAAATCCGCCGGGGACGGCGATTGCGCCGAAGTATCATTCAGTTACCAGATTTACACCCGGTATGTCTAACAAGGGGAACACCAGGGTTGTGCGGAACGGATCTTGATGGGTCTTAATATGATATATTGGAGCCTTCTCTGAATACCCAGATACGAGCTTTTATCTTAACGCCCAGTAGTTTCTGGAAAAAATCAACGTTGTGCGCGTTCTTTTTATACCCTTAAAGCTACGGTTTGCTAAACGCGTATGACGTTACGCATGTGTAGCGACAGTCGCAATGTGTAAGTCGCAAGGCCCTGGTTAAATCGAGTTTAATGTTAGTGGTTTCTTTAAGCCAGCGACAAAGCAGTTGGCGTAGTGCGCATACGACTTACGCACTGCGATTTATTTGGACCGGTCCGAGAGCAGTCAGTGCGACATACGCAAGCGTAACAGGAGTAATTTTCGGTATGTCCAGCGCTAAAAAAAGGTTGTTGGCGTTCAACATCCCCGTTTTACGGCATTAGAGGATGATGATTTGGAAAAATACGTTTCCGGAAATGAAATATTGTGTTTCTGCACTCGATTGCTTGGATTAACATGCAAGTCGTTTTTTATCAGATCCAGCAAATTAAAAAATTGATCACGGATAATTCGAAAATATTCCTTAAATTTGGTCTCGTTATCTATCAGATGCTTATGTACCAGTATTTTGAAAGCTCCTTCATTTTCTCGTTCCTTATACATGTCCTTACATTCTCCCCGTGTAGATAAAGCATACGCAACTACTAAATCCATCTCGTCCTTTATGTCTCATCCAACATCATCATTGCCAGCGCTTTCTTCTTCACGTCCATCTTGGTCAAAGTTTAAACCCAAACTGTATTGTCCCGCCTGCGTCATTTCAGTCTAGGACCCCACTATTCCGCTGCGACATTAAGTAGCGACTTACGCATTGCGACTGTCGCTACGCATGCGTAACGTCATACGCGTCTAGCAAACCGTAGCTTAATGTTGGAATACATATCAGCAAGCGTGCATAGCGCTTTGGACTGTATCTACGCCCACCATCCTGGTGGCTTGTGTCCGTTTCCTGCTGGTGAACTTTTTCCTTATGTGGACAATATTAACAATTATATTTAATAAAAATTATTGATAAATGATATTTTTCGCTTCTGTCTTCGTGCCAATGATTAAATACGCGTGGCTTGCGCCAAAATTGGTGATCGTCGGCTTTATCGCGTTCTGGCGTGGCGAGCGAAGAAACTGGTACGGGATGAACTAAACTAATGAATTAATTTATATTAATTTTGCAGTTATAGTGCAGAACATAATAACATAGCTGGTACGGTGCAGAATTCCATATTTGAAAAATGAGTTGTTAAAATGGGTTAGGGTTGAGTTACAGGAAAAAGGTGGTAATGTGCAACTCAAAAATTTTACAAGGGAATAGGTAAAACATTTTTACTTTACCTTTGATATGCTGGGTGCTGATACCCTTCAAATGTACATGTTACTTTTAGTAAGAACACGATTTTGTCACAGTTATAACTTATACGTTCGATAACTCAAAAAAGTTTTATTATTGCACATGCCCAGAAGTCCAAATTGCTAATAGTTGAATTAGTACATATTTAGCGACAGCTACGGGAAATTCATCACAACAATACATGCAGTATTTAGTACACAACAAACATTTTAGATGGTTCAACCGGTTTTTATAATAAACTCAGGGCCCAATATAATATCAATATAATATCAAGAAGGGACTACGTGACCACCTTTTCTAATAATAATAGGTAAGTAATTACTAATAAGGTAAGGATTTCAAGATACCTCAAGTTTACAATTGAAGCAAAATTCCAACAGAAAACTTGAATCTATTTTACTCAATCATTGCAAAAAGATGCAATGCAAGGAATCATTTGTTTCTTTCTATATGCAATCATATGTACATACGTATATTTTACCAAAGTGCTTTACAGTGTTCTACTTTTCATGTGTTATTTAAACGAAAATATATTATCCGAAAATATACCAGTAAATATAGGATATACATTCCTTCTAACAGTACCACGTATTTAATTCAGTAACATTTGTAAGCGATTATCATATTCATAACATTGACCTTTCGAGGAAAATGCAGTATAATAAAGCAATATAGCAGCTCCTAGCATTGTCGGTATCTAGGACAAGGTCACAATTGTGGTAATAATAATAAACCTATATATAGAACGTTAAAGTTACGATGAGTATAACACCAATAAGGGAGCATTCACAGAAAACCTTACGGTTGATTAATGAGACGCGGTATTAACTTTAGCATAGTGCTGAAATATTAAAGTGCCTACTAGTAAGCGATATCTTATTTAGAAATTACAAACGCTAGCTACGAACGTTGAATTTTAAATATAAATATAGCATGGTAGTAGTTCGTAAATACATTTTTTTATCTATTTAAGGAAATGTATATCGTTTTTTTTTTCCAAAAGACATAAAGTTTGGTGCGATTTGGTTATTTTAAATTTATTCATTAAGCAATAAGTTCAGAAAATTGTAATAAATAGAAAAAAATACCATATAAAGATTAAATTAGTGGATTAGTTGTCAAATTGATATAATTATTAATTCAAAACATACCCTGAAGAGTTCTAGTTTTGGTTTAGTTGCGTAATGAATTAAACTGCTTATAAGAAATTAAAGTAAACTAAAGTAATTTGTGCTTGGTTGTGTTGGTGTCTATGATTGTGCTAGTCTGCAGTTTTTTTAACTGCGTTAACAATCGCTTATTTCCTAGCTTAATCTATTTATATTTTATTTAAAAATGTAATTAGAATGAGGTATAGCTGGTCGAACTTAATATCTAAACAACTAATTTTCCAATGGGAGGTAACATGTTGGATTGGTAATCGCCTGTATGTTGATGAGTCTAAATTAAATGATTACCAAGAGACGGCAGAGACCCTGTATTTCAGTTAAAAGTTTGAAAGTTCTTGTAAATTTAGAATCTCCAAAGGTGGTCCACTATGAGAAAATAATAGGAAAAATAGTTTAGTTTGGAGTTACTAGATTTTTATTTGGGGTGCACTCACTTTACACAATTCACTGTAAAGTGTGTACAAATAGCACTTACAACTCAAGTGAGTTTTCTGAGCAAAATGAAAGGGAAGTAAAAACCAGATCGGAATTTAGAATCATTCAAAGTAAAAGCAGTAAACCAAAGAATTTATAAAAGATAACAAGGATGACTGGGGGTGTATGAAGACTGATAGATAAAATGGCGAGGCAGATAATGTAAGGTTAATAGAATGAATAAAAAAATATATGAGAAGAGGACCGAGAAACACTTTACAAGTTGATTGAAGTAACAAATCTTAACTCCTACATACTCTTTCACTAGGTGCATTCGTAAAGAATGGTAAGATCCATTCCAAAGTATCTCGTCAATCACGAATAGAAAACCGATGTTAGAATTGGACTTGTCTGTATTAAATTAATTAAAATTATTTCTATTTTAGTAGGTATTGACACATTTTTAATAGCAACATACTGTCAAATTATTACAACAACGGAATACGTTTATTGTTAATTAATTAAATTGGAAACAAATTAATATTGATTTGTTAAATGACTACAGTGCAAAATACAGTATAAACTGAATGAATTTCTAAAATTAAGAATTATATTTTAACCACCTTAATAATATAATAAAATAAATAAAACAAAATGAATGGAAATTATTGAAGCAACTCTGCGTTACACACTTATTTTGTATTTGGAAATGCAACGCCAGTATTGCATGATACCGTTTAGCCCGCTTTACCGCTTAGCGAATAAATTAATCAGAATAAATGCAATAAAACAGCCACAAAATTCAAATGCAACTAGAGACACTATAGATATTATGTGAAGAGCAATATAACAGCAAGAAATATTACGTTACTGCAGATACTAAGCTACAAGTAGGTACAGAATGTTTTTTGTAGCAGATATAATTTTAATTTATTTTTAAATTATTCCAGACACCTACAGATCTTTTCTTTCTTGGAAGCTTGTTATAAACTGGAGTAGTTATAGTATGGACGCATATAAAACAGCTCTGTGTTGTTATGAACATTGATTATGTGAGTTGTTATTTTATAAACCTCATAATTTTGTACAAAAATACTCTCGTTGTTCTTCTAATAGATCAGTAGCACGAATATATAGAGCGAAAACAGTGGCAAGACACGGGGTTGCGCGAAATATAGATTACAATATCAGGTTTGTGAAGTCGCAACCATGTACTTAATTAATCGTGTTTGAAGAATAGAGCCGCTTACAAAGAAGTATCTCATTTTGAACGCGTACGCAAAATAAAACATCCTAATGGAATCGACATTAATACGATGAGGCACTTCCCTAATGCTATATGTAAGTACATAGAATAGCAAAGATGGTTCCCACCCCAACCGATGGTTAATCGTCAATACAAAGTACCCAAACACTATTTCTAGTATGAAACGAGCAGTATATACATACATACATACATATGTATGTATGTAAATTCCCAGCATAAATACTTTTTTAAATTTTCATGGAAGCACCCATCATTTGTTCTAATTTAAAACTGTCTGGTTACTATCTGGTAACTATATGATATCCGTTTTTAACAACATGTTGCGCTACTTCAGAAGGTTCAGCATTTCAAAACCGGAAATCGGCTAGATGTTCTTTATATCACCATTGATCTTTTAGTTTGTCTAATATAAATGTCATTAAAATCTTTATATGTAATTGTGTCAGTTCCAGACTTTTGTCTCGTTTCTAGTGTGCCCCAGTGGTTATCTAAGAGATTTTTTAGTGTACCGTTTAGGATGTAGATTTCTGATTGCGGTTTAGAGTTGAGACTAAAGTCGTAATATTTCTATTGCGCTCTACAGATTAGAATTTTTTGACTATGCACCCGACATCAATAGAAGTGACTGTTATACATATAATACAAGTTTCTTCACTTTCTCTCTATGCGTGTTGTTTACTTTCTGGAGACGTGAGTTTCTAATCTGTTGTGTGCATTTCTAATAACTAAAGTGTCTACGAAATAACGATTTCTCATTGAACCTGACTCTAGAAGATGCACAATGAGGTTAGTGCTTGATATCCCGGGATTTAAATTGTTGCATGTCAATAATTCAACTAAATATTCCAAACGCTCTTGTTCAGAGGTTCAAGGTCAAATTTGGGTAAAGTAGTTAGTTGATTGCTGATACTTCTTACTGAACACAGTTTCTGAACTGCATTTAGCAGTATAATAGCATTTGAAGTTGAGAATTGAAAAAACTAGCAAGTGCAAAACAAATTGTTGTTTATTAATTAGTGCATTATTTTCTCTGTCAATTCCAGTTTAGTTTGTACAACTCGGTTAAATAGTGTCTCAGAAATTGTCCATAGAATAAGCTTCTTTTATCAAAAAAATCGAATTACACGAGAAAAATGTCGAATAATGATTTACTATGATTTCAAGAAAAGCTTCAGCGCGTATGAGAGCAAGGAAAGTTTGAAATCTGCATTTGCGGATCTCGCTCCATCACTGGTTACTGTTTATGGAATGGTATAAAGAATTTGAGCAAGGTTGGAAGTCAGTGGTACACAGAAAAGCTCTCCTTTAAATGCTGTTAATCCCGAAAACATTGCTCCGGTAAAAAATGCGGTGGAAGAGGACAATCGTATCATCTACGCAATAATGATAGAGTCCAATCTGAAGATTTTATTCTCGCAAGTGAGTTCAATATTGCGTGATCGTTTACGTTTGAAAAAGGTTATAACTCGGTTTGTACATCACAGATTTACAAAAAGCTGTTTAGTATTTAGCGGAAAACAAAATCTAAATTATAGAATATCCTCCTTACTCACCGGATTTGGCAATGTGTGACTTCTGCCTATTTGAGCTCAAAAAACATTTTAGAGGGAAAAGGTTCCAGTCAGAAGACGAGATTCACATTGTCATTAGTGTTTTTTTTATAGTATTCCTAAAGACAGCTGGTTGAACGCTTTTAAACTATGGAAGGAGGGAATGGTTAAGTGCATTATTGTAACAATGGCAATTACTTTATCAATCTTTCTATACTCACTAATTCTAGCCGATCCCTAGTTTTATATCACAACAACTTTAGTCTAAATATAATTTTACTCTAACTGCAACAAAGAAAATTTTACTACTCAGGTGCTACATAATAAATGTCAGTAGCATTACACCTAACGTATTGTAACACATACGTGTCCATTGTCTTTTACTAGTATAAGATATACACAGAAGCGAATGTTATGCAGCCTGTCACTAAAGGTTAGGTAATACTCGTAGTACATGCATCATCCCTCTAGCACATCTACAAGATATTTCCTTTCAAATTAGCCTTACCAACATATGTGGTCAGGCGAATTTCGAATTTTATGTTAGATCTTCCGAGATTACTATGCATGAATGCAGTTTCCGCAGCTCAAGTTTCAATAAATTTTACCCATTACCAACTCCTTAGGCGGTTGTGTTTTATATCATGCTATTACCCGTTTGAGTTTAAAATATCAGAAATACCTAAGAACATTATACACTACATTATTATAATGCAAATACTCGTTAAAGTTCTTGTAGGAAATATGTAGATCATTCTCAATATTACTTTAACGTATTTTATATGCAAAACACTTTTAGTCTAGCTTTATCGCGGAATGCATTTCGTATTGTGTATACATGCTCGCATATTTCATATCCAACCTACATAGATGAAATCGGTTATTGGGAATACGCGAACTACGCTATTTGTGATGTAAAGGTAGATTTAAAATAAAATACTATCAACGCAAGTTACGATTTGTATATACATATGTATATGGTAGAATGTGAATGCATACCTTCAAGGAGTTACAGGTTGACTGAAAACTTCTAAATTAGAACATTGTAATCGATAATATAGTACTTGCCGTAATTATAACAATTTATATTTTTAAATTTTTGTATTAATATTTATAACCCTGTAATTGGAATTTTCTGTTGGCTTAATAAATGGATTATTATTAATTTACAATTATGTATTACTTCAGCGTTTCTATAAACGATTATTTGTTGTTCAATGTATTGAAACTTATGTCTCAACGTATTTTAATTCAATGTTGTAAAATGAAATTAATTACAGCAGTTTAACCATGTATAATATACTACTGAATCCAATAAGATGCGAGAAACACTTTCAATACCTACTTCATTTATGGTGAATTGGTTCGGGAACATTTTTGTTACATTATTCCTAGTCCTCCAAGTAGGTTCTCTCAACACTCGCCACATTTCAGTCTACCGATCGACGAAATGGTTACGAGCTACGGTTCCAAAAACACTTTAAAGCTAAGTAACAAAGTAGCATGGGAGGGAGAACCATTAAATGGTATCTGGTTGATTCCAAAACTGATATGAAAGGAGGTGCATGGTATTCGGACCAAGAGCAAAATACTTGGAATCAGTCAGAACTTACCCTAGCGTCCTCTAAGCAGAAATTAGCTGTTAGGAGATGTGCTCAACTGAATCTTGATAGGACTTATCAGAAGCAACGCCTTGCAATCTTCTACGACAGTCAACCAGCCATAGGGCTGAGTTCTAACACCATCAGGTCGAAATTACGAATTACGAAGAGAAGTGGATTATGCTGGGTACCAAGACACACTGCAGTCAATGACAACGAGAAAGCTAATCTATTAGCAAAAAAGGCCGCCACAACATCGTTTGTGGGACCAGAACCGTTTTGCGGAATATGGATGAACAGCTATAAAAGAGAACTTAAGAACAGGGAGGAGAAGCTCAAAGCAACCCTGTGGAAGAATCTTCTTGGTGTGGGACACTCCAAGGTATTCCTTGGAAATTTCAATAAGTAAAGAGCAAGCACCATGATAGAACTAAGTAGGAACACACTACGTATGCTAGTGGGTTTTGTCACAGTGCACTGCTACCTTGGGGGACACAAAACTAGTATAGGTTTGAAACAAAAGAGTGACTGCGGGCTTTGCGGGGCGGAGGACGAAAATCCGTGCCAGTTATTTCGTCAAACTTGCCATTGACGAGGGAAGAAATACTCTCCTTGAAACCATTTAGCACCACGATCTAGTCTATTTTGCTTGAGTTATCATTACATTAAACGTTTTTCTATCTCATAAATCACCAGAGATTTATTAATATATCCTATACATTTTCTCTGATTTTTTGGTTTGTGCTGCTGACGCTTTTCTTTCGATGTTTTTCTGTCAAAATTAAAAATAAGTTTTTCACAGATCTTTTCCAGTTTATTCCTCTTGCTGATATAATTGTACGATCTAAGTGCAAATAAACGATTATTATTATTATTAAATAAATTTCAATTCACTAGATACACCGCCTGTCGGGGAAAATTATATGTTATTTCAATTATTTCAAATTTTTGAGAATTATGAAATACAATGGGTTCTACAGTTCTAATTCTGTTCTAATTATTTTTATTATTTCAGGTATGTTTCACTTCAATTACAAAATCATAAGCACAGGTAAGTAAAATATAGAACTTAATGGAGAGCAAAAGCCGTACTCAAAATCCATATTAAACAAATAAATTTCGTATATTCAGCTTCTTGAATGTTGTGCCTTTTAAAGCTCTTGTTGTTGTACATATGGCTAACAAAATGTCTTATAAGCTTTCTACAATAAGAGTAAATGCCAGAGAATGGAGTATTGTAATATCCCCAAAGCGTCTTCATTATAACGTATTTAAGTAGTTGCATTTCTAGTTGTTTTGTATCTTTCTGATATTATCTAGTACCTACCGTTGATTTGCACTGATACGTATGTAGGTACTATTACATTTAGCCAACAACCTTATGTCTGCAATATGTATATTTGTTCCAAAGGACAAAGTTGTCTAGCTGTGCAGTAAAATAGCTGCTGAAGTTATTTATGAATGTAACAGTGAGACCATTATCTCACCGTATTCCTTGATATGTCGCAAAAATTTATTGTCTAATCGCTTGAATCAAAATATGACGAAAGTAGTTCTATACACATTAGTAGCACTTAGTTTGCGAGATATAAAATATTGTTCCTGAAAGGAGCATTTTGCCAACTTTTACCATATTTCAATTATACTTTTACAATTTGTTGTATCTCTGAAATACAGAGGGTTTGAGGCGACACGACTAGACTCTTGCACCAAAAACAGAATCCAGAAGATGATGTACAATTATAATGAAATTTCCAATAAAACGATTTTGCTATAGATTCTCTGCATATGTCTATTATTTCACAAGACAAAATTGTAATTGCAATATCATGTGAAGAATGTCAGGTACAATGTAACTAAAACACTATTGCATTTTTGAATAAAATACTTCTTTTTAATCGAGGTTATTTAATATTAGCCTATCCATTCATTGATAATACTATTAGCATAGTTGCTCAATTCAACCAAAATTATATTATATTTTAAGATTTCTAAAACTTTAAATTGCGTTGGTATAGAGATGTAGGGGTAATGAAACAGCGGGAAGCTATTGTGTTATTAACCGACAAATAATTTTAGGTCTGCATAATGTAATTGCTGACATGAAGGAATTTGATTATCTAACACACCGTATAATACATAGAAAGTTCACAACCAAGTTCGCTTTATTCGATAAGAGACCTCTCAAGCGTACGTAGGCAGAAAATAGGGCCGGGATGATCTTGAACTCACCACTCAAATAAGCTCATTCACGTAGTGTGTTCAATTTTGCAGAGTAGAATTACAGGTAGAAGCTGTAATTTAAATCGAGCTTGAACATAAAAGTAATTTGTCCGCTCTGATAACCCTTTTATTTCGTTTTTGAAGACTGAATGGAAAGGTAAAATATCGTGTAGAACTAAATTATTATATGCACAAAATTATGGGATTTTCTATCCATGATAATACAGATTTAGCTAACAACGTGATCTTATCAAGAAAATCGAATCCATATATACCTGCGCAGATAATTTATGCTATAGAACATGCTTGCTTGGGCTACTTACCATACAACTACGCTTCAATAAGTAATAATCAATATTAATGTAGCCTTGATAACATCTTTCCGATTTATAAAAGAATAGTAGAGTAGAAGATACCTACATACTTATAATCATGTTGCAATCAATATTATAAGTAAATATTTATGTATGTTTGGGTCCCAGTGCATGACTATATAAGGATTTTATTTAGTTTGTGGAATATTCCAGCTGGTAGTGGAAATACATAATGGAGATCCTAACGGGTTTCCCGAAGTAAGTATGTATGTACATACATGAATTAGCTACTCTAGCTTTAACGAATTACTGAAAGAAAGTATTAATTATGAATACGTAAATACTTCGCGGCTTTCCTGTATTTTTTTCTTCCAACTATGCATCTACATATAGCATTCGAAAACAATGCCTTTTTGAATTGTTGCCACAACCAAATATATTCGTGTAAAGTAATTACAAGCAAGATGAAGGATACAAACACACAAACACAGCCGTAATTACTAAGAAGTTGATCTAACGGCGTTTAGTTGCAGACAGTACGGAGGATTGGTCATATTAAGCTTCTATTGACAAGTTGGACAAAAAAGACTAACGACGTATATATTCGTTTTCGAAGAGATTCTGCTTTAGTGCTGCGTCAAGTACAAGCAACATTGTAGTCAAAAATGTCATTATCTATTTAAGCATATATTTACACTCATGACGTAAAATGGTGCAGCTCACTTAGAGACACGACAGTGAATTAAAAGGCAAAGAAAAATGATGTAGAGACTCAGACTTGAACAGATAAGGGCTAGAGATACATAATTTTTTACTTAATTTAATTATATAAGTATGGTCAGGTTGTACTCTCACGCGAGTCTAATCAAGTTCCCAGAATAAAATGTAATCAAGAGAAAGATCTACGTATATAGAGAATAACTCTCTTTGTGTAAGGCCAGTTTATTTCCATGACGCTATCCATGGAAGTAAATTGTCTTTAAGGTTGAAATAACACATTCCAAAACTAGCCATTATCGCTAACGCCACTAATACGCTGCTAAGCCAAGATACGAAACACATAG
Source organism: Popillia japonica (assembly GCA_004785975.1). Classification (NCBI taxonomy): domain Eukaryota; kingdom Metazoa; phylum Arthropoda; class Insecta; order Coleoptera; family Scarabaeidae; genus Popillia; species Popillia japonica. The sequence goes on along the minus strand of SMLS01071156.1, from coordinate 34,019 downwards.
GGAAAAAATTAACAAAAGTCGAAAACAAAACAATAATTCCCATGGTATCTTATCAAAAACCTTCACAGCACAATAAATATGACAAGATATGTTTAAAAATATACAATAGTAATATATAGTGCAATTCTTAAATATGATAACTGAATCAGTAGTAGAGTAATCAGGGAAATACAGAGGCCCAAACTGCATGAAACACGTTTGAACCTTTAACCCCACAGATGTTGTCCAGAGTTGGCAGGGGTTTTCAAAAACGAATATGCAAGTGTCTGGAAATGGATTCTTGTACTATAAATTACATTCTAAGCTTCTGAATACTTGTAAAGATATTCTTCATTATTATTCTTATACATAATTCTAAATCATCTGACATTTTTAAATACCACAGGCGTCTAGATACATTAACAATTCAAAAATACCAAATCGTACAAAAAATTATTATTTGGCGTATTCTGTAAAAATACAAAGACTTTGGTATTGATACCATTCGATAGATAATTAAAAAGTAGATTTCCTGGTAAGTTAAAAAATATGGCGGCCTATTTAAATTAATCAAGTTACAGACACTTAAACTTCTTACTTGATCACCCTTAATTTTTGGACACCCTGTATAAGATGGCAACTTTATTATAACTGGGATATAAAATATGATCTATTGGTACGCTTCATTGTAAATTTCGCTTCCATACCTTAAATACTTCTTAAGTATTTAAAATCTGCAAATAAGATTAGATTTGGAGAAAATTCAAATTACCGCCCAAACCTTAAGGGTTAGGCATTATAAACTTTATTAAACCAACCACTTCTTTTGATTGGAGAATCCAAAAATGCAATAACATTCATAGTGTTCCATTTAAAAAACACAACTTTGAAACTTTTAGAGCTTTTGGGACAGCCTGTATAATATGAAAAATAATTTTAAAAAGTACCCGTAATAGACGTGCATATATCCCAAAAACAACACTTTTTGAAAGTCAAGTATTTTCGCCACAATATTCCTTGCCGTATAGCGTGAATAACCCTGCATATGTATTACTGCGATTAAATTTTGGTAGAAAATTTACATCTTATTAATTATGTAAACACGTTTCGGTCAGTGTTCTGGTCTGTTCGATGTACTCTTTGCATATTCATTAACACTTTTTAGTAGCCTCCAGTTAGCAGCGGCTACAAATTATACTATCAATGTGTCATTGCATTTATCACCACAAAATGAAGTCGTTTAGAGCAATGCCTGATTCGAATTTAAGTAAAAATTGCTATTGCATATTCCGGCAGTACAATTTGTTGCTACGTCTTGCTTTTTTCTTCAGAACAGTAACCGCTCTACCGCCGAGGGAGTAAGCTCCTGCAAAAATTTAAAATCTACATTTATTTTATTGTCGGCTTGTCAAACAAATAACATATGAATTGCTAGATCGTCGAAATCAGATTTATCTATCAGAAAACAAAACTTTCATCGGACTTTCATCTTCCGTCATACAGAACCTGAGGTCGCTATTTTGTTTCAGACTTCTCCTTGCCATATCTTTCCTAAAGTGAGAATACCCTGGTAGAAAACCTGTGAGGACAAGTAGTCTGCTTCTGCTTAGTTCGAGCATAGCCTTTGCTCTTTGCTTTCTCCAATGAATATCTTGGAATGTCTCAAACCAAAAAGATTATCCCAGAGGGATGCTGCGAGCTACTCTTGTATAATTTAAATAATGGTACTAATAAATAAGCGGTTGTACAGTTATTCTCAAACTTGGAACGAATCAGTTAAAATATGGAGTAACAAATAAATAACATAAGTATCAAATTGGTTCATTCTCACATCTCAAGATTCACATTTTTTATTATGAATATAATGCACAAACAAGTACTAGACAGTTAGCTTTTAGAATGAGTAATAGCAATACGATAGAATAATTACAACTCAAACCATACCCATTTCTAAAATGGGTACTTGATTGAATTCCCCAGCAAACCTGTATACATAGTGGATATATGTAACATCATGTTAGTCCAGTATTGTTTAGTCGTACTCTAATACATTATAGCGTGCGTCAACATGGTTGCCAGCTTTTGTTGAAATCCTACCTTTATTCAAAGGCATTATTGTAAATGATTAGCATTCTATGATACTGCAACGAACATAGCTTCTATTTATAAATTGAAACGCGCTCCAATTGGAGTAGTAGTTTAAATCGAACGTATAAAAAACTATGACTGATCAACAGTTGATTCATGTGCCAATTAATTAACTTTTAATTAATGTTTCCAGTACATAACTAATATTAATATTTTGAATAACGATTTCATGTGCATATATACTTCTAAAGGATATCGATTTATAAAAGTAGCGGTAATTTATTAAATATATAGATTCACAAAGATTATAATGAGAAGATATGTACATATGTAGGTATTTGTAAACCACAAACGTGCATAACTAGCATCTGCTTTTTTACTAGGTGTAAAACTGTATTTATGCAAACTAATACTAAATTGTGATTGCATCCATCTAATCAAGATGAGAGTATACAAAAACATTGGCAAGACATTGAGTAGACTTGAATAGATTATACATTCCATAATAAAATCTTTTAACTAAACTAATGACCAAGTAAGTACCTACTTCTATAAAAGCACATGCTTTCTTCAATGAAAATGGCGAAAGTGTAAGTTTGAAATGCAATAACTTTAAGATAGTGGCAGATGTGCTTTCAACTGATAGGCATGACTAACAAAAAACGTATGTACTGTTATGGGACGATCATACTAATTTGGTAGCATTCTAATATGTAGGTCATTTTGGTCATTTAATCTTTCATTTCTAATTAATTTTCTTTTGTATACATTTCTAAATTTATTAATATTGATATTTATATCGTGCATGCACGTTTGAATTTCAAGAGATTTACGTTTTCCTACATCCGATGAGGAACGTGAACTTTAGCTATCTTGACGGGGTTTTAGAAGGTGTTCTGAGATTACGATATGGGATTTGCTCTTTATGTTTATGTATATATCTCCAGTAAAATCAAATTGTAGTGGAATCCTAAAGTTATTATATACAAACAAACAAATTCTTTCGAAACACAAATCATTGTAAAAAACACATTATTCACACGTCATGAAATTATACTTTGTTATCGAGACAGCCTAGGATTTGCAGTTTAGGATTCTAAATCAAAATTAAAACACATCTCTAAGGTGACTTCATTGTAATATGATTGGGTTGGCAGTGAAAATTCGAAGTGACCGGAGGGATGTAAACAAAAATAAACGGGAGAAGATTTTTATAAATTGAGAAAGGTTCACGTAAAAATACGAGAAGAAACACAAAAATGCAGTAAAAGCAAAATATTAGATATTTTATGAAAAATAAGAAGTGACAAATAGTGTTTGACAAAGTCAAAGTGACAGAATAGGATTTGAATCGAAGAGAAGAAAGAAAAATTCGAAATTGCAGTGGAAAATCAAACCAGGTACTGCTGAAGGATCATTACGAAGAGAGAAAAACATATACACACTAACACACACACACACACACACACACACAAAAGGTAAGGGTGGGATTTTAAATTAAATTAGGTAGATATGTAAAATTTGTGAGTAATAAATATAGTAATTTTAGTTGTGAATTGAGATTCGGATTTTATTCAGCAAGTTCAATTATATTAAGGTGAGGAACACCTCAGTACGTGTACAAGATAGCATACAAACAACGTTGACACTAAAATGAGGAGGTTTCTGTATCTCTAGTGAACTTAGCAACGCTACAATATTTCATAAAACTTTTGAATTGTCCTAATATCGTTCTGTTCTTTCGGATTGGTTCAATTCGTCTCCGATACAAGTTATAACAAATGTACTAATTTTTTTTTGTCTTAAAACCATTAGCTACGTGAAATTGAATTATGTTAAAGTAGTATATGTTGGTCTTCCGTTATCGTAGGACTATCATTTTGGGAATCACATTCATATTATTGTCTAATAATAGGAATCATCTTCAATGCAATGACTTACTGAAGAATATATATCAATAATCTGCCAATAAAACTCAATTACAATAAACCTATATAATAATACAGCTCCCGTTTAGGCAAACGAAAATAATTATTACCATCACTGAATTTTACTGATTTTCAGTTATCGTTTATTAATTAAATTCTGTCGAATTTACTAGATAGGTTGACAATAGCCAACAGAGTCACTTTGATGTACATATAAACGTAAAGCTTTAGTACGTAAAAATATTAGCGCAATGCGGAAAGCGTTGTTTCTCATTCTAGCAAATATTTGACCTAAAAGTTTAGTAGTTTCAATTTTATAAATTACACTATAAAAATAGCATATTATGCAAACGGATGGTTGGGTCTGCAAGATTCCGCAACAAACTGATACCATTATTATAGTAATTGATACATATAATGGTTTAGATAGTCCAGTACTACATCCCCGCACATATTCGAGTAATTAACGTAAAATGCATTAACCTACTGAAGTGTACGTTAACATGAATGATAGCTTTTATAGAAGTTCAAACGCTTTATACAAGAACTTTATTTTATACAAGTGAATAGCTTTCGGTAGATAAAATACGATTTCAAAATACTGTAACGAGCATAGCTTCTATCAATAGTAAATTGAAATGCACTCCAATCAGAGGAATAATTTAAATCACACGCATACAAAGGAATCGGGGATTGGTGAACAGTAGATTTACTGGCCAATTAATTAACTTTTGATTAATGTTACCACCAACTGTTAATATTTTAAATAACCAAATAAATTGTAATTTAACATACACGAGTATGTATTCAAAATAATAAATACGGTTGGAAACGGCGCAACGACAAGAGAAGACACGTATATACATATACTTATGTACATACATGTATGTATTTGCTAAACGCAGATACCCATAGTAGCCTCTGTTCTTCTATACTAAAAAAAGATGTATATTTATAAGAATTAATATTATCTTCCAGAATGCTTTCTGATATTATTGATGTTTTGTCAGGAGCAAAATTTTGACACGTCCATACAAACATTCTAAGTATTCTTAGTACTACATTATGTGTAGGTACTCTGTATAGGACTGATATGGAAGACAAATACACACGTATGTATGTATGAGGTTATGATACAGTATGGGATATAGTTTAAATTATCATAACTTTTTAACAAATTAAATTAATAATAAAAAATACAGAAAATCTAATTATATAAGGAATGGGATTAGGCATGCCCAAAGCCATTTATGGCAATCGGTCAATATGACCCTCATTTTGTTGCTGTAAAATTACCTTTCCTATTATACACAAATTATACACAACATTTCGTAACATTTCTGATTGAATTGCACCAATTTGCTCCGTAATATGGTCTTTTACATCTTGCAGTGTTGTTGGTCGTCTTCTAAACACTAAACTTTTTAAATAACTCCACAATCAATAATCCGCTGGGTTAAGATCAGGTGATGTTGGTGGCGATGAGTTTGTGAATTGTCTGTTTTATATAATCTTGAAAAATGTTGGTTAACATTTCTTTGACTGAAAAATGTGCGGGAGTGCTCCATCTTGCGCAAAAATGATGTTTTCAATTCCAGGTTGCTAATTTCGCAGTTGTGGAATAATATAATTTCTTAATATTTTGAAGTATCGTTTACCGTTTACAGGTACAGATACGCCTTCACCATTTTACATTGCACACGGCGACTTTCTTGTCATGGAGACCTACCCGAACGATTTCTTGTGAATTTTCTATAGACCAGATTCTACAGATTTGCATTTATTCAGAGTAAAATGAGCTTCATCTGTACATAAAATGCAAGATAATCATTCGCTTTCAATTTCCATATATGTAAACCATTACTCGCAAAGAAAAATCGTAGCTAAATCTGCCTTCTTTAATTCAAACATCATTTTCAGCTTAGGATACGTTTTTAAAATTTCGCGCAAAATTGTCCAATCATGGTATACGGCATTTGCAATCGCTTGGATATCGCATTTGGACTGCTGATTGCTAGTAGATCTATGGCTATGTCCTTATTTTCATGAAGAACCTTTGCAATTTGGACATCACAAATTCTTGGTCTTCCTGATCTGGTAGGTCAGACCCTCTTATTTCAAACTTTTGTATCAAATTGCGGTATGGTTTCATTTGACAGGTCGGCGCTCTCAAACCCATTCTTGTACGAAATCTTCCTACTCAAGCGCAGTTTTCCATAGTTTTCCATATTGTCTGCAGGTTATACGCAGATTGAACGCGTTTTTTTCTTAATAATTCTTAGAATTTCTTTAATAATTGGCTGGAATCCCCAGAACTTCACTTCGCCCTCCCAAATGTTTGTCTAACGTTGTACAGACAGTACTTCCCTTCTACGTACCTAATTGTATTCTAGTACTAATAAAGGATAAGTAAATTCTAAAATTATCAATTAAAGTACATACCTCTAACCACATTTATTCAATCAATTTTATCAATTTTCATTTTCACTTTCACAGTTTTCCAATCGAAACAATTAATTTTGACTTGACAGCTTTGTAAGTTTCTTAAATACAAGCATTGCATCAAATCCCGTCTCGTTTCAGTTAGTCTACTCTAGTAACTTTCGAACTTAGTATCCAGAATACAAAAATACAAGTGTTTCTGCAAGTTTCACTAGCGCAACGCGTTCTTTGGTATAAAAGTTCCTTTCTATATCAGTACACATCTTTATCATAACAAGCAGAGCCGTAAATTAATTGGAATGGAAACTAGCACAGTAAGTAAAGCAAAGAATACTTTCCCGATCCTATCATCAATTTTTAGAATTGAAAATTATTAACAGACGACAGCAGCAAAGTCAATCAATGCAACCGGACAATATGAAAGAATTATTACTGTCTTCCATCCACTTGTACATAAAAATTGAACCACAAATACACCACTAGAGATTGACGTAAACACAAGCAATAAGAAAAAATATTCATGACATCAGTCTCAATGCCCAAAGGCCAAAGATGAGAAAGACATCGTAAAATATGCGTAGACGAGCATGTCAATTGCAAATATAACACTACTTAGCGACTAGTTAAGATTCAGTGTGTACCCAGACAACAGAAATTTATTTGATGTCTACCAAGAACACGAAATAACTTCTTTTTTTCTGCGGGAAAAGCCTCAGCGGCAACATGCCCAGGAATAAATATCGGAGGCCATTACAATTTGCGGTTTATTTATGTAGAATAGTTCACTTGCTTCTCCAAAGCATTTGATTGAAGTACTGAATGCGTTTGTTCTATGATATGCAGGATGTGCGAATCTGCGTCAAGAAGTCCCTATTAACAATTGGTTTGAAGATGTAGAAATTGATAGAATAATTTGGTCAGTAAACTACCCGAACCTCAATTTTATCAAAATCGCCTGAAATACATTAGGAAGACGTACTGCCTCATAAATTCTTCTATTTCGTTTAGTTGCAGACCTACTCCTGCAAAACAATGGATATTCACCAAATATGCTTATAGCTAGGGCCACCATTTCTCAAACGTCTTAAACTGCAATAAGCTTAGATAATCTGACTTTTACAGTTAATGCTTGCAACCATATACTTGTACCGTTTAAAAGGTTTCTCGTCGATGGCTGCTCACACTTCTCTTTTATAAGGTTCATGTATTGGTACATATTCTATGTGTAGTTTGGCATGGTTACAATTTTATCAGTTACTTTATTATAGCTTTATAATTACCAGTGTTATTGTGTCTATTTCTAGGAACAATACGTTAGTGTAGTTGTTTTCTGGGTGTAAAATTTTTCTCCTATGATAAAGAAAACTAATTAATATAGGCTATAAAACAGAATCCTTCGATTTGAGATCCTTGGAGGCTGGATTGTAGTATTTCGTTCTTTACAATTCTACTATTATTATATGATCAATTAGTAGATATTACATTTTATTTATATCAGTTAGAAATGATAATCTCCCACAGAAGCAGAAGATAGCTTCACTCAAGGAGTCACAGATTCGTACTTCGTAAAATCTGCAGTACAAGTGTCACTTCATTTATTGCTCTTACAATTAGAGCGTATAACTGGATGTGGTTTACGTGTTAGAAAAATTAACTGCACTGAGGCGACTATAAAAACAGAATAGAACACAGACTACGAAATAGCAAAAAAGTTATCATCGCAACCGCTTCCTGACCTAGACAAGAACAATCGTGTTACGTGTTCATATAATAAAATAATTGACCATTGGTCGGGTGCAAACGTTTATCGCGTGACTGCAGTAGAAGGCATAAACAGAAGAGAACAGCGCTTTCACGAATGAGACAATTTGTGTTATTGCTGTAGTCCGTGTACTACTGTAAGATAAAAATAGTGTAGTTATTTATATACGAGGCTGAAATGAAAACTGTTTATTTGAAAATTCAAATAAGTTGTCGCTTTATTTAAATCTTATCTAGCCAACGAAGGAATATATAAAACAAATAGCAGAAACACTAATTAAGTCGATTAGTAAGTATGTACTTACATACATATGTAGGTACAAATGTAATTTTTGAAGCCGTTATCGCCGTATCGTTAAGTCCACTGGAACATTTCATTCCAATATTTATAGCGCCAGACGTAAATAAATCGCAGTAATATGCTAAATATAAATACAGTTGACAGGTAAATACTATCTATACAACACTCTTCTTTCAAATAATAATCGTACCTATTCTATAAACAAATATGAGGTCTAATCCTCTGCTAGTCTTAATTCGCATTTATTTCACTCGCAAAGATTAGATCGAGAAATATATTTTCCGCACAATATGGAATCGGTTTAGTTTAACTACTTAAATTTTCCAGCCTTGCGGAATTACAAACTATCGGTATACATTGACCGCTGCAGTTCACATTTTGTTTAGTGTACACTTGGCATTTGCTGTGGACCAAGAACGCGGCATTGAAAAATCACGCAAGGTACTCTAAGCAAATAAATTTTAAGCATTGTGGAAGCACAACAAACCTACCACATCAAGTGAATGTGTCTAAAACTACCGCGCATTAAATTTTGAAAACGAAGTTACTGCGTCCGTACCATATCCAACGAGTGCAAAGGTTAACAAAACAAGAACTTTTCCGCCGAGTTGCCTTCTGCGATTGATTTCAGCGTAGAGAAGTTCAACAGCCAGATCTCGTTTCAGTCATTTTCTTCACTGACAAATCTATGAGTACCAAAGATAGGATATCCATAAATGTTTGGGCAGGGGTGGTAGGCCAACAATTATTTAGACCACGTGTGCTCCCATAACGATTACATGCAGACTTGTATTTAAAGTTTCTCTGGCATACATTATCCGAGTATGTGGATGACATACCATTGGCGATAAGACAATAAGTATGGTTTATACTAGTGCTGCAGATATCCGACAAAATTAAGATCCGGATATCCGGATCCAAAACTATCTGGATATCCGAATCCTTGGATCCGGATTCGCTATCCAAAACCTTAGATCCGGATCCACTATCCGAAACCTCGGATTCGGATCCGCTATCAAAAACCTCGGATCCGGATCCGCTATCAGAAACCTCGGATCTGGATCCGCTATCAGAAACCTTGGATCCGGATCCGCTATCCAAAACTTGGATTGAGCAGAAAGGTACCCACTGCAAACTTTTTTTTGTTGTTTGGAATTAACCGATTTGTGCTTCATAATTGTTACTTCATATTTCTTATTTATTTAGTAAAACCTTATATTTGTGTTTCTCTTCAGACCAAATACCTTTTGTTCCCGATTTTTCATTTTATTTATTTATTTAACATACCAATAAAGTAGTTATTTTTTTCTGAAAACGTTATACATAGCAATATCTATTAGCTACTTATAATATTAATTAATAATATTGATTTGTTTTATTATTTTACAAAGCTAAATGTTGGAACGTAAAACATTTTTTCGTTGTAACGTAAACTATTTTTTTAATGTAGCGACAACTCGCGAACAAAATAATTTTATTGATACAAACCTCATAGAGACTGCAAATTTGATGATTTTCAATAGCAGAACCGGATCCGAAGTTTCGGATAGCAAATCCGGATCCGAAGTTTCGGATAGCAAATCCGGATCCGAAGTTTCGGATAGCAAATCCGGATCCGAGGTTTCGGATAGGGGATCCGGATAGTGGATCCGGATAGTGGGTCCGGATAACACTCAGATCCGGATATCCGGATAGTAAATTATCCGGATCCAGAATTATCCGGATCCGGATAGCAGCTCTAGTTTATACACAACGGAGCTCTCGTGCATAGTAGTAGACCTGTTCAAGCATTTTTAAACGAAACTTGCCCACATTCGGATAGACGTGAAAGTTACATTCCTTGGCTAGCTCGTAGTCCAGATCTAAATCAGACTTTTTTCTGCGGGGATACACGAAAAATTTAATGTATGATTGTCGTCCCGATATTACAAATGCCAAAGATCTGCGAGATCCCATTTTGGTTGCAGCACAACCCATGCGTGGACACGCATGGTGAACACTATAAAGATCTTTTGCAAATATTTTGCGTGTCCTGTTTCTCCTAAATCGACTATTCTCAGGACCACCACAAATTTCATAAAAAGACTTTTTTATATAAAAAATATCTAAAATCTGTTATTCGTAAAAATACTTCACAATAGAAAGATCAGCTATACGACTAATAAAAGCTGAGTTGACAAAAGTAACAAGTCTGTAGGTTACTCAACTGCCGACCTATGTTTACGTCTCTTTGTCTTGGTCTTGTGCAAATACTAGCTAGCTGCGTTTCAATACACTATGCACTATTTATACCATCTAACAATTTCTTATCGATTATATAACCTTGTAATATTTGTATAAATTTCTTTGTTCATTCAGTTAGACATTTATACGTAGTTTTCAGATTGTTATAGTTTAATACCAATTTAAAGGTAACCCTGTATACTAAAAATCATACGATAAAACGTAAAAATATCGACGTTAACTAAAAGTTAAAATCACTCTTCTACTTTCGGATGAACAGAGGCAGGTATGTCGCAACTCACAAGTGTTAGCTTGTTCGTTTGTTGCTATTCGTTCATTTAGAGGTGAACACTATTGTACATGTATTTACATTATACCGTGCGAACACCTGAGAGGGGTCGATACCTAACCTCTGTTTGCTATATTCTACTGTACAATTGTATTGGCAAAAATAATTTGCTGCATATTAGTTCAGCGATACATTAGATTTCCTATCGAGCGGACGATCGCGGGCAAGAAATTTAAGTCTATCTATGAAAACTACGAGTGAGATAGGCACACAATTGTTGTCACATACTAGCATGTGTATTTCAGTTGAATTCAGACGTCCTAGCGTTGACTCCAGATATCTCTCAACAAAGCGCGTTCTGAGTGGTAGCGATCGTTTTAAAAATGGAATATTATATACCGGAACAGAAACTGTTTATGGTAAAATAATTTTACGATAGGAAATCTAATATACCGTTGAACTAAGATGCAGCACGCTATTTTTGATAATACAATCGTGCAGTAGAATATGGCGTACACAGGTTAGGTTTCGACAGCTCGCAGGCGTTCACACGGTATATGTGCATGGTATAAAGTACTCAGGCAGAACAAATATTATATTTGGCGTTAGAATACGGTCACTAACTAAAGGTATTGAATTTCTTAACAAAGAATCGTTGAAATTTAGAATCATATCCCATTATGATATTGACAGCGGTAAGTTTAGCTCTCGCAGTGTTATACTTTGTTGGAGGAATGAATTATGCAAGTTTACTGATTAAGATATGAGTACAGATAGCACAATATTTGCATAAATCCGTTACGTAGCGTACGCGTAGATGCTCCTTATTTATACTAATTCATGCGTATAGCTGGTAAGTATACAAGGTACAAGCACTTCGTGTTGACGAAATCGACGAGGTGAACGATCCGGCTGTTAGTTTTAGGATAGAAGACCCGACCTAAAAACATCTTTCAACTGTATATTTTTCTCGTATTAAACAATGTGTCCGTCATATATCATGGAAGTCGTAGCATGTATCGCAATATTTTATTAGTGCTACAGGTGCGAAAATGCTTACCCTATACCAATCCCTTTTATTACTTCGATGCCCCAGTAAGTATTAATTCCCATTTTTATTTCCTTTACTACAGATCGAAACTCCATAAAAACTACCTCTGCTTTCAGATAAGGTTGCTATCTATTAGAATGGAGACTTCCGCGTTTTGGCTTTGGTCCTTGTAGTGTAAATAAATAAAAAAGAGAAGCCAGAAACGTTCCGCCATTAATATAAATGGTTTCTTCAGGAGTAAAACGTGAGTGAGGGGAATCAAAAGTAACTCGCTGTGGCTAGCGGAGAAAACAACTTTTCACCTAGTGGAGGTATAGAAAAATTTAAAAAAATTTGGCAAAATCTAAATATCTCCTTGTTTACAAATATCTTTGTATATTTATTTAACATATAAAAACCAGTTCCAGCTTAACTCAATCAACGATCCTGCAAAATCGTGATAATTTTATACAATTATTCATATATTTCCGTTTTTTTTGTTATTCCATTTCAACTAACCACTTACTTTTCATGGTCTACGTTTCATTCTTAAGACTTTTACTTTTCAAAAAGTACTGTTTTCTATTTACATAGGTACCATTTAAACTGGTAATCGATGCTTTTTCCTCCTACAGAAGTCATTTGAACACATAAGAACCGTTAATAAAGTTTGAACCGCTCTACAAAGGCGGAATAAAGCCATATAATATCTTTAACAAAGCCAAATTATGCTAATATCTCAATACACTGACAACAAAATTTCAAAGAATATATTGCATAATTCAATTCTAAACTTACACAGCTATGAATATATCGCTAGAACAGTTAACGAACATAGATTTGTTACTCACAAAAATTTGCAGTTGTCAAATTAATTATTTATTATACTTCCAAATTGGAGTCATTAGACGCTTAATATAGCGAATGTAGACATATATTCACTAGACATTAATGTGTAATTACCGTGGAACGAGCTTCCGTTAAGTAGTCCCTAAGTGCTTATATAGGTATAATCATGCAAACATAGTCAATTCTAAACAACTTGCCGGCAATAAGACTAATCAACGATATACTGCAACGCCAAATGTGTAGCAAAACAGACACTAGTTGTTTTCGAAGTAAATTGGTTCTAATTTTGGTGTAATAATGTGTGAGCTACGATAGATACACCACATCGATTAAAATTGTAATGGAAATTCATCTCTCTGAAAGTTCTTCTACTGTCGTTTTGTTTGATTGAAGTTGGCCGTTTGTCTAATGTCGTCTTGTGTGACTGCCCAATTAATAATAATAATTGAACCCGAGAAATCTGAGGGAAAGCAACAAAGGATAGTAGTAGCTGTAATTACATATTTTGGTATCAGATAGGTACTCATAAAATTACAGTTGTCTTGTAAGAACTTAATATTTTTCCAACAATATTCTTGTTCTCATAATATTTCTCTTGGTAACAACCTTAATCCTCAGAAATAAAACAAAATGATAGACGGACATAAGAGTTAAAAATCATATCACATAAGAGTTTAAAATATTTTCGTGAATATTTTACGAAAGAAAGATATTTGCAGATTCCTTACCAAAAAATCTGATATTATCAATTCCGAGTAACACAAACATCACTGGAGAATTAAAATAATAGAAGTTAGGCTATTGCAATGGTATCTACTTCTAAAGCCCTACAATTATCTGGTTCGCCTGCTTAGAAGCTCTCCTCTTTCATTGCATGTAAGGTGAACATCTCAATCTCAACCAAAATACCATAAATTATTCTAGAGTTTTAAGATACTCTGTAAATGAGCATATTTCTACATGTGATCTTTAACATCCTAAATAGAACCGGAATAAGCTTGATGCGTCCATTAAGATAAAGAAATCAAATTTAAACACCACCAATTTCTTTGCACACATCTAGTTTCAATTTTAACAATAACATTTTGAAACTAGAAGACTAGTTCTCTAGGCCTCATCTTAGTCTAACTGATACATTCATCGAAAACAGCTATTTAATTTTAAATACACGACACTATGACAATTCTGTGGTCGCCTTTGGTCATAATACCACCCTCCATAATATCTATGCTTAAGATACGTCATGATGACGTTGTTACCTTATTACTACCGATATTTTTCTCAAAAAAAAACCCAGATTTATAAATTACTACTTAACCACTCGAGATGTGTACATAGCACATAATGTAATTAACGCAATAAAAACAAGAAATTAGGAATAATAATCCCTCATTTAAGACAATTTTCATGGTTTTTCTCTTTTTCTTTGTACCCATATTTACTAGCAATGTACTACCAATACTTCCTTAATCCATAGAAAAGTTGCTTTACTCTCCATCAAATTATTCTAACTACAACTGCTGGATTTTTAAACTTTGTGTACTTCATGTAGATATGTACACTCTCTTTCTAAAGTAATGTCTCTCCCCGCCAAGGAGTTCATATCAATAATGCCTTCCAATGGACGTACTCTAGCCGTCTGGGTTACCGACATCGCCTGACGGCTAGAGTACGTCCATTGGAAGAAGTTATTGATATGAACCCGCTGGGTGGGGGGACATTACTTTAGAAAGAGAGTGTGCATACTATGATAGTTGACAGTCGGAGTTCATTAGAAAAAGGTCATACTAGGTAAACAATCACTTAGAATAACACCAGCTCCAACTATTAATATTGATAAAACTACAGTAGTTAAGAAATTTAGGATCTGATTTTCTTGTGATACTAGAAATAATGGGACAATAAACTTGCTTCTTTGTGTTTGTAGGCATGTTGTTGTCAATGAAACAACATTTACAAATATGGTAAGTAAAGGAGTGAAACTGATAGGATTACGTTAAAATTCTACGCTATTTCCATTACTAGAATGCACCGGGTGCGTTAACAAATTGTAGATGAATATCAACCAAATAGAGTGCTGCAAATATTTGAGCATTCTCATTAGAACCTTGACATTTCGCTCTATAAATTACTTCTTCTAATGGAAGTACTTCTTCTAATTAAAGATAAAGTGAGGTGGTCATGATTTGTTAGAGATAATGATGATGCTACACAAATTTTTCGCTAGTGATTAGTATGTTTGGAAGTATATCGGCGGTAACAAACATTAAGTTTGCATAATAGGATCGTATTACAAAACTTTCTTAATAATCCGTGAATATCAGTTTCAATTTCCTCGCATTATATTATTACATTCCTTTTGGGCTTTTTTTCTCCAAATGTAGTTGTATAATGTTTGCTGTCATAGCTTTTCTAGATTAAGGTGTCGCACTGCGGTTTTGAAGTGTGATAACCATTTTCAATCGATACTTCTTAAAATTCTTTACCGCTAGGGATTTGTATTGGCCCTATTCAGTGCTTCTCTACTTCCAGAGACAAATACTTACAATCATTCTTAAAGATTATGAACTACGAATGCCGTTTTGAACTTAAAATCTAAAATACGCAAAATAACGTAAATGCAGTAGAACGTGAAAGAGCTATAAGAAATTTTTTAGAGGGATCAATTTTTATATAGAAGGGAAATATCAATACACGCGTACAACTACTACCAGAAAATAATTCAAATACGCTCGAAAAAAAAAAATACATAATGTAGGTAACTGTTTCGTATTAGGTTGTGTTAAATTTTCTAACAGAAGCTTACTTCCATGAAGAAATGGATCACGCTAAAGCGGGAATGATAAATTGAATGTTCAAAAGCTGTAATGCTTTATACTATCAGCATATTGAAATCGATTGTTACTGGAGTTACAAGAAGAAGCGATAATTCTAAATACTAACCTCTAGGTCTGCTGCCTATCGCTATCGCAATGTTAAAATTATAATTCTTGTTTTAAACCAATTTCCACACAAAAGCTAATGAAGAATGACATTTATTGCTAACCGAAAAATTTCAGAAATCTATGGCACTTTCAAGCTAAACTTCGAATAATGTTCTGCTCTTGGGACAATAACCTTCGTCTCCCTAAGGTATGTCTTCGGATGTTGTATGTTTTCTTCTCTATTGGTTTCATTGTTGCTATTACGTAGGTAAGATACAGAATCTATAGCATATAAGTGGTCTAATGTACTCTGAATGTATTGTAGCAATATTACTATGGTGAAAGACGAGTTGATGTGATTTTGGTAAATATTTTGAAGACTACTATTGATTACAAAAAAATAAAAGGAATACATTTGAGAAAGATAATCGAACAAATGGTAGATGTGTACTGTACATAAGCATCTTCTACACTGCAATAGATTTCTGAAATTTGTGTTTGTCTGAAGAGGATTTACCCTAAGCCAGATATATTTTCACTGAAGCATAAATAAACTGAATGTCGCTTAACATATGTACATACTCTTCAGTTTGATATGGGCGTTGCCCCATGTGCAGGCGCCGGTGATGGTAGTAACAATCATAAAAAAAATATGCCTGCAGAAAATCACTACAACAATTACTTTCTATCTTTATCATTGCATCATTTACATTAAATTTAAGTAGATCAATGCGGTTTCTGTAATTACACAATTCATAGTACCGACTTCTTTTCGTTTACTCAAAGTTGTAATGCACCATATTAATGCTTCGGCTTTGTGGTATTTTGTATTGATTATGTGGTTTCCATTACAGATTGCGGTTTATATCGCCAATACCTTACTTCAGAACGATTAGTTGATACGATTACGCCTATTTATTCTTCGAGTTCTTAAAACGTTGCTTTAGGGGATGCCACATGATATCGTAGTAGTAGAGGAGTTTTAAAAGAATAGATTTTGATGGTATCTGTAGTCGACGAAGCTACTAGTTGTCTTTTCAAAACGGAAGAGCGCACTTGGACATGCGTCACGACAACCACGGCGATGTAGAATAGAACCTCCCTTTTTAAATTCGACGTCCCTCTTGTAAGCGAAACATGTTCGTGATGCATATACAGGGGTTGATAGTTCACGTGACTGTCTCAACTATACAATGCCAGACAGAGCAATGAATTTACTCGTGTGTGTACTATTCTCGCATGCACACAACGACAAAACGCAAGTCTGTTGTACATATTTAGACGCATATTTACGCATACACGCTATGTATAAGCATAGAAATCGTGTACATGTGTGAGTGTGTGTACATAATATAAAAATTCTACTCGTTAACGATCGTACTCGTTCGTGAACGGGCGTGCGTTGAATAGTGAACTGTGGCAAGTATGCAGCGGTCCCGGGCTTGCCTCGCTAGATGTGCTAGAAGAGATTGGCTTGCCTTAAACGACGGGCGAGGGCAAGCGCTGATATTTCGTTTGTTATAAAACGGTTATCACTTCTCGTGGCCGGCGTGCGGTATCATTAACGTGTTTTGCGTCAAATACATCAATGAAACGTACATCATTTTAGTGCATAAAACGTGTTAGCCGTACGCTAAAACGTCAGAATATCGTGTACGACAATATTTCTTTTCGTATATCCTCATATAACGTAGGTTAGTTTTACAAGTATATAATGTATACACAAACATAATTTTGCTACATAATAGTATGCGTATGCTAAAAAACAGCCTTTCTCCTATTTTATCGCCCATCGATACACGAATTTTAAACATACAAATTGAGCGAAATGATTGAGAGTATCAAGTCTTTGCCAATACGTGTATTTGTCATTTTCACTGTTCAATAAGTATTTACTCACGGCAAATACATATAGAGTCTATGTATTTGACTCACTAAACGAGCATGCTTAACTGACCTTTCTATATTTACTACACATGGCACACAACCACATGTTACTACGATAAGCAATGTATGCAATTCAGATCTAAATTTACAGTTCAATATTTTTAGACGTGCTACTACACTTTATATTTATACCTTCTGAACGCGGTCGTCTAAACAAAATTCTATTCTTGAAATGTATCAGGTACACACTGCTGTCAACAGAATTCTCTTATTAGCTAATACTTTACGGTAGATCTCAACTGATTGTAACCTGCGGCAGTTCTCATGACTCTACATCGTACTTTCTGTGACCGTTCATATTTTACAGTGTTTATAAATAGTTTTAAGTAACGTTGAACCCTGAACGCAAATCACAACATCCTCATTACATTCTATTTATATAATTAGTGGATGATACTCATATAAACTCATATCATATTCATGATTGGAATTCACGTTGCTTATTTAAATTACTTTCATGACAAATAATTGTATTGACTTTCTCAAGTTTATCTCCTAGAATTAACGAACGTAATATTTAAGAGAATGTTTTGGAACGAATTTTCGAACGAGAGTTAGTTGAATTTGGTTCAATGAATCTGCTTGTTCCCATAAAGGACTTAACTTTTTTATTATGATTGAATTTAATTCTAGCTCATATAGCATCGATGTAACAAGTTTGTTTACTAATATGCCAAAGTCTGCCATTTGTCCTTTTGATGAATAACTAGTGTAGCTACATACTTCTAATCTAATCTAAAACATTTTATTGTATGACGCTATGTAATCCACCTGTGCAACGCTTATGTGTGTGCTAGTATACTGATAATAATGTGTAACTTTTCTTAAGTTATGCTTATGTAAATATTTAATAATAAAATCGCAACACCTGGAACAAAATATTAAGAATTTAGAAATCAAGTTTCATTTAATCACATTTTAATATCTAGTAAATTTGCCTAAATACATGCATCCACAAAACTTTTTAGCTAGGGCAATACAATATGGACTTTTTTTGTCGCCAACAAAAATATGGTCAAAGATAGAAACCATCAACCTTTCTTGCTAATGTTTCAATTGAAACTATGTGAAGGTCTGGTCTTGTCAGAAATATATCGTGCTGAAGTACGTGTAGTATTATAGCATCTATTTTGGAAGAAGCTATGTAAGGAATGCTACCAAGAATTATCATCCTAAAACGCTGTACATATATGGTAAAATCACTTTCCATCCAAGCATCTTTCACAAAAAAAAATTGAACTATCGATAGTGAATTACCTTTTTGGAAAATGTTTTACGACTAGGATATGCATGAGGTAAAAGCAAACCGTTTGAAATATAACCTCGGCGTCATTAAAAGTTCATAACTTTTAACTCTTTTGCCAGTGAGCTTCATTTTGTTAATAATTAACATACTAAGAAGACTTTCCATACTTAAGATGTTTCCTTAACTCTGCAACATAACGTTGTTAGCAAATGTCGCGTCTATTTAATAAGCAATGGCAACAGATAAGGCATAACAAGATTGTTTGAGATCTTATCATGGACTTTACTTCCACAGAAATTTTATTAACACAGTTAATCTTACGAACAATTTAAAATTAATACTGTTACGCAGAAGAGTTTACCTTTACGACGAATAAACGTATAATTTGTCTGATTAACGTATTAATGTAGTCAAGTTCAAGCATTGGAACTGATGAAATACTGTTAAAAAAATTATGAACATTTTTTGTTATATGCGTGGTTTATAAATAAAAATGGATTAGCATTTTTCTTGTATATGTGCTCTTTCATATAGATTACAGGTAGGCTATTAATAATCTACCGGGTGTACTAAATACTACACTTGATACTCGTTACTAAATTGGAACTATAAAAACTGATAAAGTAGGCAGCACGTGGCACGTGCTACCTGATAAATGGTAATATGTAATTACATGAAATCTAGTAGAAAGGGATTGGTAGAGATAACGAATTAGTAAATATTGACATGTACTGCAAGTTTTGATACTAGCGTATCAAATAAAACATACATTTGCAAGGCTTACATATGTAAGCCTTGCAAATTATGTCTGATGAACATACATTTTTGGATATAGTAAAAGATTCGGTGTTACTTAGCTGATGATAACTTACGAAAAGTAATTTAATTCTAGTTTAAATGTTCTGTAAATTAATATATAAACCATTCTGCATTTACATCTTTATAATATAAAGCATATTAGTAAACTATATTATTACAAGTATTGCAAGTCTTTAAATTCATTCATATTTTAGCATACGCTTACTACATGTAAATATATTAGAAAATGAAATTCAAAACTAGACTTTTGGTGGAACCAAATCCATATATGTATTATCGATACAAATGCATTACCGTGAATGGTATTAACCTTATAGGTGTAAAGTGAATCATTGTGTCCATAAAGAATAATAAAACTAGTGGATTGTTCGATCTTCAATTAACTATTGTGATACAGTGAATTACTACCGATTTAAGTAGTGCAGTGGCGTGCTGTAGGGATGGAAGTGGTCGGGAGCTGACAGTTGAAAATTCTGGAAGGCGTCGTGGCGGCCGGCAGTGCGGATTGTGCTCGCTGGTCGCCCGCGCCTTCCGCAGGGCAGTATGTGGGGCACCCAGCCGGAGGGGTAGTGGGGATTCCTATCAAGAACTAACGCCGCAACCGGTCGAAGAAGAAAATGCGACAGTAAGTATATATGAATCTTCTCTCTGTCCAACAAACTTTATTTCCGAAGTTATCTATATAAAATGTACCATGTACCTACTGCAGTTAGAGTTTTTGTATTTGCATAAAAGTTCATATAGATTTTTCTGAAAAAAATAAACTTTGAAAGATATCGACAACGAGAATACAAAACGTGCGATTTGATACGAGTGGAGCATACCAACGAACATGTAACTCTAAATAATATTGTTAACGTAAAGTAATCATTGATATAGCATTTGATGGTAATCGAAAATTCAGTTAATTTTTAATATTGGATGCCGGCTTTCCGTTTATACTGAATAACAAATACATACTAATATAAAAGATACTACATTATACAATATTGAATATCTCCCTGTGGTTCAAGGCTCTACGCTGCTTCAATATACCATTTAGCGGTAACTGTCTTTTGATCTTATAATTGCGGTCGCCAAACCTGTACCTTTAAAAAATACTGCGTAGATTCCTTTTTTCCATTGCTCGTTCATTTTTCACCATCGTAGGGGTTGCCTCATCTTTATGCATCCAGACTCGACTTTCCTTCCGCGTGGAAACATTGTTTGGTAAATGTTCAAATTTTTACTTAAATCATTCATATAAATAAGAAACAATATTGGTCCTAATTTTTAGGTATGCGGCACTCCGCAAGTTGTGCAACTCACTTCCTATCTTGAGTCCCCGTTCTCCACAATTTGACTTCAAGTTCAACTTCCAGCTCAGTCCTATTTTATATCAGCTACGCAAAACTTAAGAATACTTTTTGGCGTTCTGATTGATCCCCTTTTTTCTGACTATTTTTTAAACCTTAAAACAACATCGGCAAATATATAAGACAGGTGGTCTAAAATGAGACTTTATGAGAATATAGCGCGAGATATCTCCTTATATTGTATAAAATTACGGTTTAATTCGGATTAAATAAGTTTCGTGTTTTCTATAATAGATGCTTTTCATTCTAACAGCAAAGTTTTTTGTGATCTAAAGGTCATAATTATTTTTTTAATAACTCTTTAGGCAGTAATGTACTAGATTCTGAATTATTTTCAGATGATCGTTAAGGACATTACTTTGTAAAAGGTATCGCCTTCAAGAGTGTTGGTTAACAACCATAAATTAGTTGATGCTTCGTCCTGTAGTGAAATCAGATTTTATATTCTAATTTACTCCTATTGCCACTTACTTATTTTCCTGTAACAAACTCACTTATGTCTATCTACCAACGAATTGTGAGCCGCATTTAACAAGTTCTTGGTTTTCATAAAAACTTTAATGAAATTTATTGGCAGTTAGTGGATCTGTTCGTTGACATTTTAAATCTAAGCTGCTTTTGTTAGGTAAAACTACTTGTATATCTACTTGTCACTTATTTTCTAAGTATTTTTACTTAATCTAAAGTAGACTAGACTACATTAATGGATACACCCAAATTGTACTCAACATTTAACATGAATCACCAAATAATATACTGAGTTACGGCCGGATGACTAGCATACAAAGATGTAATAAATGAAAGTTCTGATATTTAGTTTCCTTAATTAAGAATAGGCAAATTCAGTGTAGAATAATGTAAAATCCGCTTCTTTTTATTTTAATAATTCCAATGGAAGGTTTTAGAATGAATCACAAACATAGCAGAAGAATTATTTGCTATGTTGATGAGTCGAAGTAAGCAAGAGATTCCATCAGCCATAACAAGTATTCTTCTTATAATATATACATTAATTGGCGCAATCATTACTAAACCACTGTTAATGAATAACGTATTTGCCTCAAAATACAGTAACAAGCCGATATTCTTTTTATGATAGTTTATTGACTAAACATAACAGTATTTATCATGTAAGAGCTTTATGTAATTTGCGAACCTTCGATGCGTGCTGAGTAGTAATTACTAAAATTTGCAGTATCTGCAACGATATTTTTTAAAAGCATGCCATTTACTATCTACTTTCTCTGTACTCCGAATAATATCCGTCTAGTTCGTTTTACGTTTCTCGGCTGAAAATCTGAACTGTAGATGCTGAAGTGAGCGACATTATTATTCCACGGTATATAGCATAACATTAATGCAAAGTACAGTACTAAAACTGGAGGCTACGGACTGCAGGTCATCGATAATTTTACTACGAATGCAAGTATCTAGAATATATATACAGTATGTTCTGTCTAAACGACAAAATGCGTTGGATTTTTACTGTGTGAGACGGTATGTAATTTAGTAGGTACATAGAAATTTTATTATATATATGTATATGTATGTAGGTAAATACATACATTTCAATTATCAAATCAATCAAATTATTTATTAGAAGCTTATGTGTATATCACTTGAGCCTATAATGTAGCAAATTTTAGAATACCTGAAAGACTTGCATAAGATTGCCAAATTGTTTGTGTCGTAAGATGAAACGCACGTACACACAGCAAATTACTTCAGACTTGTATCAGCAGTAACATGCATTACCCTCTCTTAGTAGGAAATTCTATTTCGATCATCGCCACCGTCTTCATAATTGCCTCACCAGGACATTTTTGCAGCCTTTTACGAGCTACTAACAATAAGTACGAGTTAAGTCTAACGTTCCAGTTTAAATTAAAATCCGCTGTTTTCGCTCACACTGTGGGTTATAATTCACGTTAGTTTATTTAAAAATTGGATAAATTGGTACGAAAATCCTTTTCTGGAGTTGATTCAGTATCCATAAATGTCAGTATATTGGTCGTTATTATTTCTTAATAGCCTTGAATGAAGATAAAAATATGAAAATTCATTGAATTTAAATTTACGCATCTATGAATCAGTATTAGTAAGTTTAGATATGAGCACAACCAGGCACATGAGTCACACCAATAGAAATTTCCAATTGTTTACAGAGATTCTAAACATAAAAATGTTGTTTGAATAAAATATATTTTTATAGTTACTACAATTTACAATTATGATGATTTGATATGTTGGAAACGCGAGGTATATCTTTAATTTATTTGTAGTAGGTATATCGGAATTTTCAAACTGGCTTCGAAAGGTGGACGGGCGTATTTATTTATATAATATATAGGGTTTATTACTGTATCGACTTTATAGATCTAACTTACTGAAATTACATGCGGCCAACCGTATGCAGCACACCTATATATGTACGTTAATTACTAAAGCTAGGTATCTATAAATCGGCCAGTATTGATGCTAGTTTGTGTGAATTTACCCATAAGTGAATCAGCGAGAAGTTAGTACATCAACTGATTTTTGTTTAAACACAGATGTAGGTTCCACTATTTCTAGAATATATATACCCTCTACTTTCAAGATACTTTTATAGCGTTTTTGATTATGAATGTTCTGTAATGTACACAGACCACAGTGGTAAAGCAACAATGTAGAGTGTGACTAACTAAGGAAACCTTTTTATCTGGCATGTTTTATAACAAGTACTACGCAGCAAGATCAATACATATTTGAAGCTAATGACGGACTTTTTCTTGCTGTATTTTAAACTTAGAATTCGTAGGTGAGCTGAACCCACCTTCATGCAATCTAGCATGGACTGGATATTTGTTGGATTTAAATCCCAACAAATATAGAAAATATCTAGAATTTCTGCAAACGACACAAGGGCACAATACTGCATAGAAATATAATAGATTAGATGATGCTGCATTAATTCTTGTATATTAACTTCTAACTTTAACTGTTTGTCATATAATGATGAGATTTGTCGATTTCAGTTATTGCTTCAATAATTAAATGTTAAAAATTTATGAAACTTTATTACTACTATATAAAGAATGTATGAAATATGGTGTTCCAAGGTATGTAAGCAAGGACTGTTCTGTTTACAAGATTTGAAAACTTTATATGCAATTCATCCAGATTTATGAGGGTATAGTTGCTTATCTTTTCCCATCTATCTTTAGTTGCTTCTATTGCAAGATCGTGGGTAGGATTTTCTTCTTTAAAGGGATGGAGTGCACACTAACTAATTTAACTTTTCTTGGCACAGTTGTTTTAATAAATTCTATGAATTACTAGGAGATTTTTGTAATAGTAGTATAATATAGTATACTTAGCAGTTTATAACAGTAATTTGTTACTTTATTCAGTGTGTATGTAGAGTTTTGTGTAGAAGATCTGAGAAGATAATTGGCTAATTTTTCTATAAATGTTGGATAATCCATATGCTTTAGGGGCATGCCTATTATTTTCTCTTCGTTTAAATAGTCTTGCTACCTATAATTGTTTTTTGTTTCCCACTCATTTATAAATTTATTTACTTGTTTTCTTTTTTTGGTGAATCATATTTGATTACATTCAGATTCTTAATCATTTAGCTGGTCCAACATTTTATTAGTGTATATCAGTGTTTCTTTTCTCTTTATCAACTTTAAGTAAATATAAGTTTTTGTTCTTTTATTAGTTTAAATTTTCTATTCTATTTTTGATGTTCTTCCTATTTTATTAACAGCTTTTTGTATTTTTATCCGTCTGCAATAACTTACTCCAGTTGATATAGTATTGTTTGTCTGCAGCCTCAGATATCATTTGCTGTTTTCCATTTCAAAGATTTAAACTGAAAAGATGGAAATCCATTGCCTCCCACTCCTTCCCAAAAAAAGAAGAAAGCTTAATAATTTAAAGTCACTGTCAAATAAAAGAACGAAATTAATTTGTACTGTAATTTTCTGTACTTTAATGCTTCCATTAAAAAAAAGGTATTGTCATAATTTTAGTACTTGCCACATCCTAGCTATGAATTCGTCGCAGGGCGGTATGTGTTACGTGTGTGGTTTTAGCAATTTTGGTAGGTGTTTTAATAATTCCTTTGTGGTCGTATACTAGCCGGATACCTTTTTAGAGTTAATGCTCTCTTTGGCTCTCTTGGCATTATCTTGAGATGTCCTATCTTTGATTTTTGTTAGTTTATGTTATTGACAATCTGTAAAGATATGCTTTTTGTGTATTTTAATTCTGCTCGATTTTTGTTTCCTTCTTTTGTTACCGTTGGTTAATTCTCTCTGTGGCTGCATGCGGAATTTGTTTGTTTCTGTTTGTTTCCTTTTATTCAAAGTGTATTAAAACCTCAGAGCCTTAATTACATAACTGTACTTAAATAAACTATCAAAAATATAACCAGCTTTAAAAACAGCATTTTTTTTTGTAAATATTAGCTAAAATACCAATACTTCAAAGCGTTCTTTTATTAGCTGAGATGATATCAAAAAGAAATAAGATTTGGGAAAGCAAACCTGTATTTTTTCGTGTAATCTTGTCCATTGATTTAATACCGCAATCAGTTTTTCTATATAACAGTTCCATTGGCAATATATTTTATAACAAACCTTCAAAAAATTCTTGGCAAAGTAACACAACTGGGACTTACTACTCATAGATCTATTCGTTTATATCTGTCTCTGCAATTAAGGTTTCGTATGTTATCTAACTTTGTGAATAACATCTTATGTATTTATATAAGTATCTACAATTTTGTCATCGTAGAAGAATTTCGTTAGGATGTTTGTAAACGAAGTGAATGGGTTGAAGTATACCATCGATTTTTGGAAACATTGGAAGTTGATAAATACACGTATAATACATTTGTTTCCATTTATACACCACTTTGTAGGAGTTTTCAGTTATATAATATATGTAAGTTATTACTTGGCGTTTGTACAAATTTAGTTGACTAAATTTCGCCATTATGTAAGCCTATACAAATAGTACTCAGTGTATACATCAGCTGTATAATTTGGTAAATTTGTTTGTACACATAACTGTAGAATAGTTTGCTTATAATTAGTTATCCTATTAATTATAAAAAATATATGATATATTTTTCGGTATTGATGTTCTAAACGAAATAGTCGTAAAATATACTTATTCTGTAAACCCGAACGCTTTCTTTTGGTTAGCTTTACGTTAGTAATCTTCTTTCATATTTCCTTTTATGTATTTGACCTGTATAATAAAGCCCATCTAATTTCTAAATGATAAGTGCATAAATATAAAATAAACATATTGTTGACATCAATGAGTTGTATTCACTGAAATTACATTTCATATTAATAATGCCTACAGAATTCATATGCTACGCTCTTCTCCATATTAAACTTGCTTTTCGTAGATGATATTTTAAAACTAAAATGAAAACATATAAACTGCATATTACATACATTATATCCGGGGTACTAGTTCGCACAAGAGCACGTTTTATTAAATGAAAACTCGCAAGAGAACAGAAACAAAAAGTTTGCTTTTGAAGAGGTAGATATATGTGAAATACCGCAGTGTTCTCCGCGTAGAATATTTTGCAAAGCTTTTTGCCTAAGCTTATAGTACCCGTAATATGATAGATGTATGTATGAGTTCCGTGTGGCAAGCTGTTCACATCGTTTACAAGAAGATACGTTATTACTTTTAATAGACACAGAGCATGTAATTCTTCCTTACTGCGTGTATGGTGTGTGTTCAATTGCGGATCAGTGTTTTAGTAGTTATGTAATCGTTTTCAATGATAAGTCTTGTTTCTATGTAAGAAATAGATTTTTTTTGTCGATGATATTATAAGTTACTGTATTAAATCCTTCCACAGCCACTCTTATGGTTGGCTTCAAAGCACCACAATTTAAGATGCGCATTCACTACGCTGTTTTGAGAATAATAAATCCAATTTCAGTATACAAATTTAATTTAAAATTAAGTAGAATTTAGTGCCTCTACATTTGCATTAATATTCATTCTAGTCTCTTACACTTTTGCTAATGGCAAAGAAATGTTTACCAGAACAGGTAAATAGCTAGCTTGAATCTCACAGAAGGCCATCACTTTCTTGGCTTAGACAACGTAGAAACGTGATCTAAATTTATAGACGAAATCTAATTTTGAATGTTTTAAGTATCCACTTCACAGATTATTGGGGCCTAGTTCATGCAAATAGATGAATTGATGCTGTATTTGTTAGGATGTCGAATGAAACACTTACCTTAATCAATTTAATTGCTAATTATAGGAAAAAGCGCCACGTTACGGTATAATAACGCAGCAACCTTGACTGATTGAAGTGCAAATATTTACACACTAATGATTGAGAATATTTTTAACTGTTACGTGTGTAACAAGCAGTACCGCACACTTCCTAGTCGTAATTTTCCGGCTGCTACTAACGCCTTACGTATTGGTGTTGCTTCTACTTTGTTATTATAATCTATTAAAATGTAACAAAAACCAACAGCAATCGCTTTTTTCGCTTGATACAATAAAATACATTAAATATGTACATCAAACTTCCTTTAAGTCTATTGTGATCAAATTTGATAAAAAGCAGCATATACAAGACTTTGAAAAATCAAAGATGTATGTGAAACCGTTTGTTGGTTTGCACACATTAGTTGCCGTAAGCTGATGTAACAAAGCAAAAGTGATAATGGTATATTTAATTCTATTGACTTGGGACGGAGCCTGACGCTATTCATTTCGTTTTACAGTCTGATAAGGGCCTTCTAAAGGAAATGTAATAATGTAAAGAATCTTGCATAAGAGGCCAAAGTTTCGATTTTAATGTGACATGTATCTGACAAAATTCGTGGAATGAGGCTTGACTTCCAGTATTTTTATACTATCGAGACAATGACATAATAACCAATACACTTCTTTCTTAAACGGGGGTTACCATGTTCGAAAACATGAGTTTGTGCTATCCTTTCTAAACATTACTGGTTCATAATCTTATAACCAAAGAAGTCAATCTCATCAAAAGAAAAGTATACATATACATTACCACTACAACCCACCCCATAAGCTCGGTAAATCTGACAATAAAAGATAAGTGCCTCCCAGTAACCAAAGAATGCGTGTAGAAAACCAGCAACCTTGATTTAACAAGAAGAAAATACCATTTAACAGTAATGAGCTGATAGTAGTCGAAACGATTATGAAAATAAGACGAACTCTAACGTAATTAATGTCATTATTTTCTTTATATATCGTCAACAATTTCTCAACGTTAAATGATTTTTCTTGTAAACAGTAGCTATGAAAGAAGTACTTACAATTAGTATCTACTACTATTGTTAAAAGAACTCTGTAACATCAGCATTAGAAACCATCACCAAAGATATTTTACGAATGTAAATATACATAAATTGGTAACAAATTAACTTGTCACTTATCTAAAGTGTTGGATTTGGACACTCACTGTATCCCACAAGAGACAATGCATCACTTGCTAAATAGTTATGTTATTGGAAGGCGATAAAATCTATGCTGGCTCCTTTAGTTTTCGAATGTATGAATGTGACACTTAAGATTGTAGAAGATTGCATTTAATTCGAGTAACCCTTTATCAATAATTGTCAATAATTTACATTGTGCTTTGTAACCAATCTGTACGTTTCTGTGACTTATACTTGATAAATTTAAAACGAATTTAACAGAAATTGGAGAATTAAATGGCTCAAAATTAATTGAATATTGCATTGTACCGCTGTGCTTTAGGTGTTGAGTACGATATTCACCAAAAGATAGGAATTGTGCAAAGAAGTCGTGCATTTTATTTGTGCCTATGGTGGTGTCGTGGTCCTTAAACAGCCAACCAAGCTATGTATATAGTGTTTCTCTTATAAATGAAACTCTACATCTCTCTTGTAATTTCAAGGACTGTGGCCTTGAATAATACGAAATTTACCCGTATCATATTTTCTTTGTCTTGAAAAAGTATTGATTTTCTGAGGTGCCTTACTTTTACGCTCTAGTTTAGATACTGGTAGTTGCAGAATGTGGAATATGACTGCTACTTGCAACTGATAAAAATTGCAGTTCATAGATATATGTATGTATGTCAATTTTTATGCTGGGTACCGGGGGACACTGAAACCTGTGCCAACGAGGAAAGCTAAGTTATTACCAAAGAAGGTTGCCACATCATCGTTTGTGGTACCTAAACCGTTTTGCGGAATAAGGATGAGCACATATTAAAGAGAATTCAAGTACAGAGAGGAGAAGCTCAAAGCAACCCTCCTGGTCTGAAACACTACAAGGTATTCCTTGGAAATTTCAACAAGAAAAGAGCTGGGACCATACTTGTGGGTTTTCTCACTGGACACTTTCACTTTGGAGGACACATGAGAAGGATAAGTTTGAAATACAATAGCGACTGCAGGTTCTGCGGAGCGGATTTAAAAATTCGAAACACCTGATATCCAACTGCGTTGCTATTGCAGGTAAATTAAGCAATTTACAGCTCATGTAAGAAGACACAATAGAACAATAGATCATCAGGTCGCAGTGCAACATCACCATCAACTTAAATTCTGAATTCTATGTCCAGTTTGACGCACGATAACGAAATATCAGGCAAAATAATATGAGCAACAGTGAAAACTGCATTTTGCATATTATTAAATAGTTCAAACCATAATATAATTTGGAAATCTTATTCTTTAACGGTAGTCTTGTTTAATACCCATAGTTTTTATTTGTATTTATAAATTATTGATGTAGTTTTATCCAACAAATCACACAATCATAAATACATTCTTCTTTTTAAGTATATAGGAATTCAATTTTCACCACAACTGACGCAAATGCAATTTTTCAAGATTTAACCAAACTAATTATTACACCTTTCCTTTTTTGGCATTCTGTAGCAGTTACCTGCTTTAGTATCTCGTGTTATAGTTTACAATTATTTCCACTTTGTAGATCTTTCTATAGTATTGTATGATATGTAGTAATCGATCAAATTGATTCAAGCATAACATAAAAACATTTTATTTTTTACGCCACTACAGCGGATACGGCTACTGTATACATGTTTTAATCTACTGGAGATAAAGAAAATTATTTCTGTAGTTTTAGCTCATTAGTTTGTTTAAGGAAGTGCGATAAAACTGTTGACATACATATATCTAATATTTTTAACGCAATTTTAGTACGAAATGCTTTACAGTTTTGTTGGTTTTTCTTTCTATATCTAGTAGTGAATTTGTAGTTATTTGGTGTCAAAACTGAAGCAGAAGTAACGCTCATTTAATTGAACGCCAATCATACAAGATATACAGTAGGTGGCCAATGAATTAGAAACTTTTGTCAGTACTTGACTTAACTTTGATGAGTATTTAAGAGTACTAGATGGTATTTTACGTCCCCATATTGAAGATATCAGGGCAGTAGACTGTATATACCATGCCTTCAAAAACTTTCCTGTTTAAAGTAGGCTGTTTTTTAATTAATTTTCTTTCTAAGATTGAGAACACGCACTTTTTTTTTAAATTGTACTATAACCAAATTTTGACAACTGTCAGTGTTTCCATATTTTTATACACATCAGGGTGACATATGAACCAACAAACTGTCAAAGTGACGTACTGTAGCGTTGTTACCAATCATAGAAAAAAATCATGGCCATTTCTAATCCTGTAAATTTTTGAAGACACGGTATACCTATATGCAGGTTGGTGCGCATTGCAACCAAGCAAAATCACTGGGTAACTTCCTTAGAGAACACAATATTCCTCTTCTTCCTTGGTGTGGGAATTCGGGAATTTTTAATTTGATCGAGAATTGTTGGGCACTGGCGGATGTATGGCTTAATGATCCGCAATTAAAGATACAACTAATAGTTGTATTGAAAGTATGCCTCGGCGAGTACTAGAAGTATTAAAAGTCGCGGATGAAAACCCCAGATATTGATAAATTTAGTGTAATGTGGGAGCATAATAATAGTGCACATTTTCTCAATAAAATCTAATCTAATAGATTACTTTTTCTGTCTTACTTGGATTAAATTATTAAGTCTTTCGAGAGTTTCTAATTCATTGGCTACCTGCTGTACATATAGACTATACAAGATAAAATGTTGGAACGCAATTGTTGCTATTCTTACTATTCAGGCATGACTGATACAGATGCATGAAGACCTAAGTTTTTTTTCGTTATACTTGACGTACCATTCGATCCAATGTTCCAACAAACTAAGGTTAAGAACGTTTTTCTGAATGCAGTCAAGTTCTGCAGTTATATCTACCAGACGGATACATATCTCGTGTATTAAGTTTAGCGTTCTAATTAATACATCCCTAGCACAACAAATCCAGTGACATTTGTTGAGATATGTACGTGAATGTCTATGTATTCTTCAGACACAACAACAGATACATATGTAAGAACTAATGTGTTACTCTATCAAATTGTTTCGCTTATGGTTCAAATACGAGGCGGAACGTGTCTAATAGCTGTATGCCAATTATTGCCTACATATCCCCGTTAAAATCAGACGTAACATCGATTAGACTGAAAGCAACTTGTTGACAAAACAAATGTTGATGGCTTAACTTGCCAATATGATGGCGTACCTTATTAAGACGTTTATTTTAAACGTTGTTCGATAATACATATCTTTTTTATAGCTAAACGTCGTTTTATAGATAAACTAGATGGCTACTAACATTTCAAATCAGTACAGAATGACACAGGAGACACATAGTAATCGTTCGTACGAGTATATATGTACATATACAGGGTGTTTGGTCATTCGCTTTCCTAATTTTAAGGGCATTAATTTCCCAACATGTAGAATGTATTGGCAAAAATTCGTGTTGTAAAAGTTTTCAAATAAGTGCGAAAAAAAATAAAGAAAATATCGGAAAATGTTTTTAAGGCGGTCTCTATACATACCGCAACTGTGTGCGTGTGTATCTTCTACGTAAATATACCCTCGACTGTATTAAGAACAAATGCCGATATTGTAAACAATCATACGAATTGGAAGACGCTAGGAGCAGCTGTGTTTATATCGTAAAAATATGACGATATTTACAGCTGATTGTTCAGTGATATTCGTTGTATACTGGCCTCCATGTTCGCCAGACTTAAATCCGGTTGATTTCTTTCTATGGGGATGTTTGAGGGACCGAGTCTATAGAACACAAGTCAACGATATTGACGAATTGCGTGAACGTATTATTATGGAAACAGACCATATAAGTACGTCAACGTAATTTGTGTGAAAATGTACGTGAGTCACTTATCCGTCGTGCCGGACTATGTATTCAAGAGAATGGTGGTAATTTTGAACAATTATTATGATCGTGCGATCAGAAGAAAAACTGTCATTTACCAATTTTTTTAGAATATTTGGCAAACACAGTGAGCTGATATTTTCTTTATTATTGATGATTGTGTGTACATAACGGACAACAATACACAATGGACCTTTAAACCATGCTTATGGATTATCGCACATCTGTTAGCGTGTAAATACAATGTTATTATTTTATGAATGACCACCCTCATATTACAAAATGCCAACACAGACATTTTTATACAGGTCACTGGACTGTGTTTAAAATAACTAAACAGCAATTTCTTTTAATGTATTATTTTCAATCGGCATCCCAATGTGTAGGTACTATCTAACATAAAAACGTTGACTTTTTCAAAAAAATTAAACACTTTTTTTTTTTTTTCAATTTTTTACGGATCTTAAAATATTTGACGTACATATATGTACATACTGTTTAAATTAAAACAAGGAATGAACAAACACCCTGTATAATAGATACATATGGATGTACATACATACATTAACATTAGCTGCTCTATCAGTTCTTCTTATTTAGTAACAGTAAAATCATATAAATTTAGTAGATACTATCTAAAATGTTATGCTCTTAAACGACCCGACTATATACTAGATAAAACATACTACTTTATTATTACTATTTTTAAATATCTCATTTAAACCCTAATGTTTAATGAAATAAAAACAATAGATTTACTACCGAGTAACCATTTTGAAACATTTTCCCAGATAATGAGACGAATGTTTTAACCACTACCCTACCCAGCGAATGTAAACAAATTTGGGATTAAACTTTAATTTTTAAGTTCTTGCGTATGCCTATATTTTAGTTAGTTAAATACTTCAAAAACCACCTCCGTGGGTTTTAAATTTCAAAAATTTTCCCCGGACACCCCTCTACCCGGGGCGGTATTCCATACCCCCTGGTTTTGCCCCCTCCCCTCCCTCTTCCCCCAAAATGTTTTTTCTGGATCCGCCGCTGTATATCACTTTGTTATTACATACATACATACATGTAAGAATGAATGCTGAAAAAAGGCAAAAGAACAAAATTTCGAGGTACGTGCTTTAATAATCAAAGGAATGAACGATAGTATGTAATTCGCCAGCCCAAATAGGATGACAATTTAATGTTCTCCCGAACACTGTAAGAAAAATGTACAAAATTTGCAAAATAACAAACGATCTGAAAAAAAAGAAGAAGAGAGCCGCAATAAATTTACTCAAGAAAGAAACTATCTGCAATTTAATTGATGAGGATTGCTCTTTAACACCGAAACAAATAAAAACTAAATTGTTACAGCCCAATTCGCAACTAGAGGAAAGCTTATGAACTAGTGACAGAGCAACAAAGGCATTTCACTATTCTGTAAAGCACGTTTCTTTTGTGCCAAACAGATATACTGCGATATTCTTTAATGTAGGTTTGATTATGCTGTTCTATACAACAGAATAATGAATCATCGGAAAAAA
>SMLS01071149.1:0-38694 GCA_004785975.1 Popillia japonica | reverse complement strand
TAGAGTGCGGTGTATAGACTGCTTTGCGATGTGACCAAACACTGATTGTTAGGGAAGTGACACTGAAGATATTATATTCTGTAACCCTGGAACACTACCAGGGGTACAGGTGTACCCCAGCGTTTATTGAAACTTCTGTAATTTTTCGACAGATGGCAGCACAAAATAGTGGTGCCTGGTAATCTTTTATATGCACACGTCAGTTAATTTGCTACAGTCGTTGCAGTGACACGTGATTTTGTTTGATGTAAAAACTCTGTTTGGGGTACAGGTGTGCCTCTGGGTAGTATTAGTGACAAGTTTATATTTTTATCTAATCAGGACGGATTACGTGTATTTATTATTATATTACATTTTATACAGTTTAGGTGTTTCTTTAGCGTTCAGCATGGCATATAACTCTTCTAGACTGCTTCCTCAAAAAGAACTTGCGAAGATTTGAAGATTTGTCTGACTTAGAAGCAGACAACAAATCAGATATTTCAGAAGAAGATAAAGTAATAGAAGACTTTAAAAATGATTTTGAAAGCGATGCTGATAACAAAGCCCCTATTCCGTCTTCAACAAAAATTAGAAACAGAATGTCGAAGTGATACCGATGGAACAAGCAGCAGTTTTGGTAGAATGTGAAAATATAGAGGAAGAAATACCAGTACAAAATAATGAAGAACGAACTGCAAAGGAGAACGACGTAAACAACGACAGCATATATGTATTTACAAATTGAAGATGTACCAACCAAACTGCGTGGAAAAACGGGTTCAAGTGAAGTGGTAAACCAGGAAAAAAGTCATTTCGAACTACTAGTCGAAATTTAGTAATACACATTCCTGGAAATAAAGGATCTGCTCGTAATGTGTCTAGTGGCCTCGAAGCATGGTCTTTGTTTTTCTCGGAAAATATTTTGAACATAGTTACATTCACAAATATGGAAATTTTGGTTCAACGAAAGAAATATGCAAGTGATCGCCCGAATGATCATGAGGATGTAGCAATGTGTGTCCATCTTATACCAGAGATACTAATTTACTCGAAATTAGAGCTTTGTGTGGGCTGTTCTACTACGCTGGTGTAATGAATATGAATGCTGTTACTATAAAGCAACTTTTCGACAAAGGAGTCCCTTTTTTTCGTGCTACCATGAGTACGGTTCGATTCAATTTTTTAATCAACTGTCTCCGATTTGATAATAGGGACACCAGGGCAGAACGGCGACATAATGATCGTTTTGCACCATTCCGTGATCTGTTTGAGGCTATTATTTCTAAGAGCTCTGAATTTTACACGCCATCTGAGTATTGTAGTTTAGATGAACAATTAGTAAGTTTCAGGGGACGGTGTCCATTCCAAATGTATATACCATCGAAGCCAGATAAATATGGTATGAAAATTATTACATTTTGTGATGCGAAAACCATTTACTTTTTAAATGCTGAGGTGTATGTTGCTAAAGGCGCAACTCCAGAAAGAGTTCCTGTTGCTGAATATTATTCATTAAACCTTACTAAACCAATTCATGGCACATGTTACCATGGATAATTGGTTCACATCAATTGACACTGCCAGAAAGCTTCACGACCATCATTCTGTAACCATAGTCGGAATTCTAAAGAAAAATAATTGTTAATAATAATTTGTTCAGGAGAAGAAAAGGAAGAAAAAGGAATTCGGCTATGTTTGTTTTCAGTGATTTTAATACCATACTTTCTTATTGTCCTCCAAAATCAAAGCAAAAGGTTGTTCTTCTGTTATCTACGATGCGCCCCGAAGGTGATAAACCAAATTAACGATATCTTTAATTATATCGTTAATTTTTATAATAAGACTAAGGGAGGCGTTGATTCTTTCGATCAACTGACTCATCTTTATACCGTTGCAAGGAAAACAAGACGCTGCCCATTGAAGATGTTTTACAATCTTCTAGATTCAGTTGGAATTAATTCATATATTCTCTGCATTGGTTCTAGTGCTAGAGCAAACACAATACATGTAAATACAAAGTTCTGGAGGAATTTTATTTTTAAAACTATGTATTACCATACTGTTAAATGGGTTGCATATCTAACACAGGTCACGTGGGTTTCGGTATTAAATGAAAGTCCTTTACTTTATAGGTGATTTCGAAGCAAAGTTCGTCAGTAAGTTTTCCATATGCGTGCAGGTTTTTTTTTGATATACTATATCCATTATATGTACTGCATGAAGCTCAATAACTGCGTAATATAGAGTAGTTCAGGAAGCCCAATAATCCACCGACCTTTGATATCTGTTACAATTTTAGAGGAAAACGAAGTGACTGTTTTAAAAAATGTACAAACATTTTGAGATTTTTTTTGTATGACTACTTAATGTTTGAACCATCTTACAAACTATATCCTGTCAAACTGCTAAAATGTTCGGTTCAGACTTTAGTAAGTGCCAACCTTCTATCTTTTTCCAAGCTTTCCACTTTGTAAGTCATGGTCAATAAATTCACGACCATTCGCAACCATCTTGGCCAATACTTCCTTTAAATTGTGTTTCTCTGTCAATATTCGAGATGTTGTAATTTGATACATTTTTTTTTACTCAAAATAATCATTAAATTGAAGTAAAATTAGATACATAAAAAAGAAAAAATGTCCTCACTATTGAACGTGCCGAGTTTACGCAAAATTACGTTTTTTTTATGGCGGCTAGTATTTTTTTGTAGTTCCCATTGTTCATATCTGACATAACAAACCCCGATATGAAATTAGAGCAAACAAAGCAAGACATAAATATCGCAAAAAGTTATAACTGTCGTTATATCTATCTAATGGAAGAAGGATTGATATACTCACGCCTCTTCGTCGAGGTGTCGGAACAACAGCTGAAATCTTGAAAGTCCCCATTCCATTATTCTAAAAGCAAGAAAAACATTATGGTTAACATATTACAGAAAGAAGAAAAAATATTCAACATCGTTTTTTGGAAAATATTCAGCGTTTACTGCTGAGAAATATGAATCAAACATAAAACTTCAAACTGCATATAATTCTGTTGAAATAACGCCTTAAATTGTATAACGAAAAAATTACAAAACTTCGCTGTTTCGATCGCACTATTTTAAGAGCCGTAAGCTTATCCGTTTAAGTGCGAAACTTTTTCAATCTGCCACGTGCAACTCTAAAAATATCGCATCTTATCGTAATCTCGAGAACGATAGCGTTTTTGGTACTTTACCCGTGGAATTATTTCTCGGATCTTCGCCGTTATACACTTTACATACACGAAGCGATCGATATAAGAAAATAATAGGGAGCTATTCGCTTTAATATGTCGTATTGCTGTCACATCGATATCTTAACGTGTTTCAAAGTATGGTATTCATCTACTCTGACACGTTAAAAAGCTCTTTAAAAGAGGTAAGCTGATTGTAAACCAGCTAAATAAAATCGCTTTAGTTTCCTTCATCGTGTTTTAAAATCTCCAGCTGTCCTACTAACATCCTTGAGTTCAGTTGTTAGGCAGATACGTTGAGGGTATTTAATTTAGTACAGATAAAACGTGAGGGCGAGTTAAGGTTGAGTGCTTTCTTGTGTTCCTAACGGAGGTATTTTCTATTCGAACGTGTCGATTGTAAGTCTTCTATTATTTTATCTGTTCAGATCCTGTATGTAAGGTAATCGCAAAATTAAGTGCACAACATACAAAATAAAGTATTTCTTTATATAACAGCACCACAATTACGATATTACAAATAATATAAAATTAGCACAGATAATAATAATTCAGAGCTGGAAAAAAACTAGTGCTTTTAAGTTTTAAAAGTTATTTAGTTTTACAACACCTTCATAATAAAACTAACATTTTAAACAACTTGATGCATAAATACTTATATAAAAAATGGCTTCAGTTTTTTAGTAATATTCTGAAAGTTCTAGGAACGAGCATAGACTATTGATATGGTTTTGGTTAAACAGAACAGAGACGTAAATGTTGCTATTCTATTTGTATGTAACATTTATAATATACTTGGGCTGCTTTTTGAAGAAGTTGAAGAACATGTTTATAGAAAACCGTAATTATAGCTTCTAGATAGCATTTATCACTGATGTTTGTTATATGCGACTAGTATTTTTTTCAGTTCCAAACAAATCTCTAAAGCTTCCCATACTGTTCATATTTACTATTGCATATTTTATTTTTGTACTTTATTAATTTTTCTTTTAAAGATTTTATGATTTTTATTGCAAAATCTGTTGTCACTTGTTTAGTATAAAACACTTAATTGGAAAAAAACCAACAGTAATTATGCTTAAACATAATAACAATGTAACACTTTAGTACTGGGTCTTTCCTCCTCTTGCTCTGACGATAGCTTACATCTACCTAGGCATGCTGAGCAATAAATGTTTTATGGTTTCTTGCAGAATTCGATTCCCCGCAATTGTCCCGCAATTCTTAACTCTTCATATCCCATAAATGTTCTATACGATTTGCGCCAGGGCTATTTGCTGGCCACGCAAGTGCCGCCATTTCGACATCAGGAAGATACTGGGTCACTGTTCTTGCGGCAAGGGGTCGAGCATTATCACGCATTAGCACAAAACTATCGTAGCTAATAAAGCCGGCATAAAATAAAATATGCTCTTCAAGAATATTGTGTATGTTACCAGTCAGTATTCATTCTTAAATTTATTCAATGAGCTCTGCACAACCCTGCTAAGTAATGCCGCCCCATAACGTAACGAAACCGTCATCCGTAAAGGTCTATAATTTGTTTTGGTTGCTAAAGCACACTATGATAATTCATAATATTTTATCATAATCACTTATTTATTTATAAGTAATTAGTTGTAAAATATGTAAACCGCTGCAGAGTAAAAGATTTAATAATAGAAATCATGAAACTTTTAAAGAAAAAAATAAGTCCAAAAATTTTTGTTGGGTGTTTTGTGGGTGTAGTATCTGCGTAAACAGGGTTTGCCGGAAATGGATTGTGTTGTCTTGTAGAAGAAGGGTAGTTCAACTACCAGCTACCTCTCCTCACCTATTGATCTATTGTGAACATACAATTCCTTCAGCACCTTTCTAACACGATGTTTTTAACGAATTCCAGGATTAGTTTGGGTGCCGAGCCTTTAATTTATTCAAGCTTTTGAATCACCTGTCCTAAATGGTGAAGCTTTTGCCGGTCCAATGCTTTGCATTTGCTGAGTGGGTACTCCGCTGTCTCAGTTTCTAGTTTGGAAAATCGAAACATGTCTTGATCAGTTCTGCCGGTCTTGTTAAGGTGAGAATTTAGAGGGAGGACTAGTCAGCAGGTCCGTGAAAGTCGTTAAATCCGAATATCTTAGATTAAGAAGGTTTTTATTACTATCTGGAGAGGAATTTTTAAATTTTATCGTTTTGCTAGCGCTTTGATATGCCAAATAAAGGTTCTGGTCCTTGCCCGCTAAGTCATTTCGTTTAGCATTTGTGTACCCTGGAATCCACATTAGGAATATCCTGAATATTCCACACCCAACGTTAACGCCAAAAATTGTTTTATTTCCTTGTTGCTTTACCCACCTATTATCTTCTGATCAATAACAATCATTATGCTTGATTAAAGTAGCTTTTTTGTGAAAATAAATAAATAAATAAAATTTGCATTTATTTTAATACCTACTCTTTCATATAAAAAACAAATGCAGATTGTGGTGATCAAAATATTTTTTGATTGCAGTACCAGCAGCTTTAGCATTATTAAGTAAAATAACACAATTGTGACAGCAGACGAGAGTCTATCAAATTCTTTCGCATCAGCTTCTTACACAATTCAGATTGAAAATTCGTTTTTCAGATATTTGACCTGGGAGCTTTAGGTGGGACACCCTCCTGTACCTATATTAGGTGTACAAATGTTAGGGTTCAACTGCCTAACGTTTCCTATAAGAAAAGACGTTGCGTGGATCACAGAGTAAAATCTAGTTTCTACAGCTACAATTTTAGGTCGTCGTAAACGTGAAAATAAAAATCAACCTGTCATACCATAAAACATTAAGCCGATTCGGTTGTTGTGCGGACGAAAATCTCCATAAATACCCAACGTCCGCGTTTCATGGTGACCTAAATTCCTGTTTTATCTCGAATTACACACAATTCAATGTGTAAATACGAGCGCGCGCTTATTTTTATTTACACACCGTCCGTAATTGATAAAGAGAAACGTGTTTTAACAATTTAAATATAAAATACGATCATACTAAATTCTATACGCATATCGCCCCTTCTAGCATCACCATTATTCACTTAAGAACAAAATACATGAATATACACGAAGGGACTCTTACCCACTTAACTTACTCTACCTCTTCACGTTCGTTGGCCAATTTTTCATCGCTAGAAATCCCTTCCTAATGGATTCCTTACGACAATTCCCGTAATAAATGCAATATCATTAAATCTTGATAATGTGGTAATGTCGACGAAAAGTTAGGGCGGGGAGAGGCCGCCTTCAAGGAAGAGTATAAGAGAACTAAAATTCCTTTTACGCCTTAGATCACAAATCTCCATCAAGTCGGCGTTACTTTCATTATGGTTCTACCTAGCGGCCGTGACAAATGGTGCAATAAACGCCAGTTCGAACATCGGATTAAATCTGGTTTAAAATAAAATTTCAACCGCTTTCGGTTCGACAGATATTAAATCGCTAGTTGGAGTAAAACGGTAGATCTTAACGTTAGTATGAAAAAATCGAAATATAAAACGATGCCATGGCAGAGATTCATCCAAGGAACTTTTTAGAAGTGGAACGGGATGCCATTATCAGTAGGAGTCGAAAGTTGGTATAACATATGTCTACTACGTCATATATACGAGCCCCGTCCTATATTAGTTGGAACACAATTATTCCCAAATTTATTTAATATCTTAATATTGGGAATATAATATTTGCCAAGTATTGGGAAAATTTTGGTGAAATGGTTAGAACTTTATATTTTCTTTTCTTGTGATTTAGCACCAAAAACCGAGCAAAATTCTGCTGGTTCGAGGAGTATGGTCCAAGATGATATTTCTCAGATATATTGATTTTTTGTTGCGAAATTTTGAAAAGAAATCGACAAAATATGTGTTCCTATAGCATGGGGGGAGGGAGAGGAGCAAGTTCTAAAACAAAATTGTAACAGTTTCAATTCAAGCTTTTGTAGTAGAGGTAACTAGAGTGCACTTAGCCTTTGGCCACTATCTGTTCTAAACCTGCCCAGCGACTCTTGAGTGGATATCAACGGCTAGATATTACTATTGATCAATTATTGCAATTACTGAAATTACAATCATCACTTATGCAGATGATAGGGATAGGTAATGGTCACTTACGGTAAAAGCTCAAAATTACTACAAAATTGAATGCAGCTATGCACTACTATAATATTGATCGATTAACAAATCCTTATTTCTGGTCTCCTCTGACAGAATTATTATTAATATTTAACAAGGTGAAGCGATTTTATTATGTATCTTAAAATATATCATAGTGTTTACATTTGCAGATATCGTGTCCGTTGTCCTTTGATTTTTTTCCACGTAATTCCTGTTTTGTTTAGTAAAGCTATTTATTTGTTCTTTATACGCTAATTTAACTTATTTATTTTATGCATTGTAGCTGGCCCCCTACTTAAATTATATGAAATGTTGAGTTGAAATAATTTTTAATTGTGCTGTTATCAGCCTGATTTTTGTCTTTGGCGTTTTCCAGTTTTATCTTCTTCAAGCTTATATATCAATACCTAACCTGTTTTTTAATATGTTCAAGAGTATTCGATAATAAGGGGTATCTTAGGTAAGATTTCTAAATAAGTTACAACTAATCTTTTCTGAAAAATAATGCAAGCAACAGCCATAAAGAAGTGAGAGATAAACGGAACAACAAAAAATCACAGTCGTGAAACTACATATATTATAAAACAAAAAAATTAGAAAGCAAAGCTATCAGAAAACAGTGGTTACGAAGAGGAAATACCAGAAAAGATTTCATGAATAGGACTCATTGAGAAAGAATTAAATCCCTTGCTAAAGCAGCGGTAGCAAAGTTGTGCAAGAAGCTTGGATTCTCAATGGAAATTAGTTCCGACTTCTAAGTATCTAAGTTCTATTTGACAGATATTTTTGCCACTTTTAGGTGAAATTAAATTCTGTTGGGTTAAAAATCAACTAAAAGTGGAAAAATATCTGGAATCTAAGTAAATGGAGA
The DNA here is from genome assembly GCA_004785975.1 of Popillia japonica. Classification (NCBI taxonomy): domain Eukaryota; kingdom Metazoa; phylum Arthropoda; class Insecta; order Coleoptera; family Scarabaeidae; genus Popillia; species Popillia japonica. The sequence goes on along the minus strand of SMLS01071149.1, from coordinate 30,494 downwards.
AAAATTGAGTGGCAGCGCTAAAACATTTTATTATATATAAAAAAATTGAAAATTGGATAGAAAATCTAAGCTACTAACGTAAAAGATAATTATAGATAAATTATTATCACTGCAAGCAAATATGAAGATGTTTATCAGCAAGAAAATTTAACAGTTCAGAATAATAGAACTTGATAACGCAATAAAAAAGCATATGATTAGAATAACTCACTTGTATGAAGAAAAATATTGTGACTTCAGGATATTCAACGTAACATGAAATACGCAGAATATGGTAACATCAGAGTTTCAGAAAGAATTCAATACTATGTATAGCATATAAATTTTACGGGTTGGCATCAAGAACAAAATTGAAGCAAAAAGGTTGACCATACATTCAATAATATATAACCTCTATTTGTGACACATAAATTTCATTTCCTAATAAAGTATATAAAAACCAAAGTTATTTAAAAAAAATACATGCGGTTCGTACTTAGTAACGACGCCCAGTGTACAAAAGAATTAGGTAAGTTCAGGTAGCCTACAAAAAAATTCAAACAAAATGCAGAAACGTTATAATGCAAACAGATGACGGATGGAAGATGAAGAAACAAATTATTAACAAAATAAACTAAAGTACATACAGCATTATACAAAACGTTCTTCAACAGATTCTTCAATTAAATTATATGGCCGCAAAAACAAAAATACAAAATTATGAATCGGTCTCAGTACCAAAACAAAAGAAAAAGGTGAAATAAAAGTTCCAAGGGAAATAGCAAAAGTGACAACACAAAATAAAATGAGAAGAACAATATACAGAGTTATTCAAACCTACTTTAAAAAAAGTTTGTTAGTTTGAAGCACGCTATCATTAAAACAAGTTTCTGATGTGAGTGGCTCTTGTATTATTATGGAATGAGTTAGTATTCAACATATTTTTCAAATACATTTATTGAGATCTTAAAATGCCTTGTACATGCAATTTCTTTTTTATTTGCATCACTTTTAAAATATTTAGTTTTGAGCTAGAAGTTCTTCATTAGCAGAATGTTGACGAAGAAGAAAACTCGTTGAAGTGTTGTGTGCTCAAACAGTTGATTCAAACCTTAAAAACTATAATTTAGACAAAAACTAGTTCAAAATCTCTATTTGAATCTCCACAAAAATATAGTCAAAAGTAATTATCATTCTAATAGCAAAATATGCCTAAAGAAAACCAAAACAAGTTTTAAAAATACAACCATTTTCCAATCAAAATATTTCATAAATGGAAATGCTGCTGTCGACCCCTTTTAATTAAAGTCGTGCCATTATAAGGACTTCCAGTAAATACACTGGTCAGTTCTTTCTCAGTTATAATTCTATTCAACAAAATATCAACCGGAAGGGATAATAGAGCTATCGTTATTCGTATTTCCACAGTTAGTATTTACGTCATCCAAATCACACATACTCAGGTTACCTTCGTCAAGTTGTACATTTCAATTATCCCAATTCTATTCATCTTATTGTTCGCCGTCCTTTCCGCCCCAATACCGTCGCCATTAGTTTATAATATTAGATAAACATTTTAATGGAGAAATTAGTTAGAAAGCTATAAGGGACAACCACCGCCTCACCAATTCCACGGTACCCTAACGAAAATCCCTCACGTCGACGTCAACCTAAACTTGTGGCACAAGAAGAGCTTTCGGAGGTAGAAGGCAAGAGCGAATAGCGTTTGCGGTTCCATACGAAATTGAATTACCCTAACAGTATTCTCCGTTGAAAGAGACGGAACTAGGTAGGGTATAGGTGAAGTCATGGTAGGAAGTCGATTCGGCAAACATCAAATTTCTATCAGCAAGTACCGGCTCGCGTGGATCTGCCACTAACTAGTGCATTATTCGGCAGACCCCGAAAGGCATTCCGTCCTTAATTCTTCATTCGGAGAATGGTGGTCCTGGGGATTGAACAGGCAGTAGGGCAACAACATGCGGATATGACTACCGCCAAACGAGAACATTCAGTTCGTATATGTGTATGCATGTATGTATACAAGGATGTCGCACAAGACAAAGTTGCTGTGGATTGTTCCATCTAGCCACATCTGGCCTCGGTGATTGAAGTTTACCGCATATTCAACCGCTTCATCGACTATGAAGATGTACCCTTACGGCCTTACCGCTTCTCCTTTCTATATGTATATATACATACGTATGCATGTATGTAGATGTAGGTAGCTAGCTGGAGCTGCTTCACTCGAGCAGATGATGTGGAAGGGTTTCTATATTGACGCCCTTTCATTTCTATAGGTGTACGCATATACGAACGTCATATAAGTGTAATGAAAATACAGAGCTGAGGTTCGCTAAATGTGCGTTTTTGCCCAACTGAAGCTCTTTTTCGTTTAATAATTGTAATGGTTAGAAGGTATGATTAAAAGCAAAAGGAATAGGTAGCAAATGGATGGCCCTGCAAACATTGTTCGCCATATTATAAAGAAATAAACATAAATTTTTATGCCTAACTAAAAAATAGTTATCATAGCTTAATTAAATAAGCGGTGATAACACTATTGTAACATGATTTCATAAGACAAAATTCAATGTTCGCCACACTTCGCAATTTTTTTGCCATTATTCCTTTGGTTTTTTTTGTATAAATCTCCTTTTTAAAGAGTTTATATTTTGTTAAAAACATGAATTTATTGAAATTATTATGAAGGTATCTATTTTGATTAATGTAATATCTAATAAAATTATTTTCAACGTTATTAAAACTACACGTCAATCACACCATGAACGGTAACAGGCAACATCGTCATTTATCGGAAGTTGTAAAATTAGTAAACTGGGCGTTACACAATTTGCCATTAGTAGAGCTTGGCGACGATATTACGAGACTGATAGCTACAGCAGACGTCCAGGGCAAGGTAAAAAAGGCAAGACAACGATCGTAGAAGACCGATTATGGAGGATTAATGTTAAACGAAGTGGATTTTGTACTGATACAGCATTAAGAAATGACCTTCACAATGCAACTCGTGTCGCAGTAAGCGCAGATACCGTTCGATACCTCCTACTGGGCCAGTGTTAACGGCTGCCCACCGAAGATCTCAATTAGAATTTGCTCAAATGTACTCCCATTGGGAAATTTAAAACTCGAGACATATTTTGTTTGCGGATCAATCCAGGTTCTGCTTTTCAACTAATGACCGTCGTGATAGAGCGTGGAGAAGACAACGTCAACGATTTGCACAGTGTGTCATACGAGAAAGGACACGTTTGGTGGCGGATCAGTTAAGGTGTGGGGGTGGCATAACTCTGAATGACTATATAAACATTTATGTCATAAATAGGGGAACAATGACTGACATTAGATATCGTGATGATGTGATAGTTCCAATTCTTGATCCATTTGATGCTCTACAGAGGCTAGAATTTTTATTCATGTATGATAATGCTCGGCCATACATTGCTAACATGGTAAGGCAAGAGCTGTTTGTCGCCAATATCAATGTTTTAGAGCGGCCAGTGCGAAGACCAGATCTTAACCACATTGAATGAATCTGAGAAAATTTCGGGAGACAGATTATGGCCCTGGAACAGCCTCCTAGGACATTACAGGAACTGTCAATAAGATTGCAAGAAATTTGGGCAGCTATTCCTCCAGACGAGATTGCTTCACTAATTCGAAGTATGCCAGAAATAATGAGGGCTTGCATAAGAGCGAGGGTTGGTCATATGCGTTACTAACTTTTATTGTTGATCTTTGTAAGTTTATTCATTTATTCATCCTTGTGATGGTTCCTTGTTTATTGTAAATTGTTGAAATTAGTTTACGAATTCGTGAAATAAATAATCACAAAGATGGTTAAATCTGCTTTTGTTTATACATTAAGCCATAAAATACCATGTTTACAAGTACTTATCACAATGTATTACATTTCATCTATTATCCCTTAATTTTGCGGTGTATTTTTTTTTAGTTTTTCAATTTGATTTTTTGTAAAATTGCTTTTTACTGATTCACTATTTGTATTGCATGTGTATATGCTATATAGATCTTCTACAATATGAAATGTGATTAACACAAACTGCCAGCCACCAAGCAAGTATTCTTTAATTGCACAAGGTCAGTCATGTAAGTATGATACCTACATGGTTTACAATGGAAACCTCATAGTGCGCCAAATGCGTTTGTACACATAGAAAGCTCCACAGGGACGTTGCTCAAATTTCACACTCAACATAATTTCGACGTAGTGAAGGTGCACAGGTCGCTTTAAACAAAGGCTAGAGTGGGCTGTTGTTTTAATAACTTCGAAATTTGAATTTCCGATAGAAAAAGCACACAAAGTAGTGGTCGTTCTTGCTACGTCGGATATTAAATAGTAACAATTCATATGTTCCGTAGTATTATGCCAGCTTTTACTTAATCCTTTCCACTTTTCTGAAAATGCAATTACTTTTCTGAATCCTGTATATGAAATATCAACACAGTTGGTTATATTTCAAAGCATTTTTATGCGATAGAAGATAAGCCCTACACGCATTTAAAAAGATTTTTTCTGCTTCGTAATAATAAACGCAATAGACTAAATATACGGAATAATCCTATATAATTATTTTTCTGCATCCCGTACATGAACATCAACAAATGTACATATACCATTTTTCTAACAAAAAAGTAAACTAGTCGGAAAAGTACAAACACTACCACCAAATTAGTGTCTTTTTTGTAGTACATCTGAAGTTCCCACAAAGAAAATGTCCGAGTATAAACAGAATTTTTATGCCGCTGTAGCAAAATCAACCATTCTATACTATGTGTCATCTATTCAGAATGATTGACGTTAGATACAATATTAGATGCATAATCAACAAATCCTTCGGGAAATTCGGATAATGCAGTATTCTTCTATTTTTAAAATTCGCATTTGTTTCCTGATAAATACATATTTCTGTATAGATCGTTTTTGAAGTATCGATTAATAATTAATAATTAACAAAACTATAGTTTTGATAACACTTCTTATCGTATTACTCCTAAATAACTAAAAGTTGAAATTTCGGATGCGGCTAGAAAAAGAAATACTGTGAACGTGGATATATTTGTATTTTTCTACAAACTAAAAATTCAGTTATTTGGGAGTACAATGCTAAAAAAGTTAACAAAAATGTAATGGTCTTAAAGTTGTCAAATTAACTATTTTCTGAAAAGAGAGTGAGATAGTTATAGAAAAACATTTGAGGAAGTTAAAAAATGAAGAAATATACAAAGTGGTCCATTTGAAAAAAGAAAGTTGGTATGAGTTTCAAATGCAGCTGGCAAGACCGAAATATTAAAAATAATTATGTCGCTAGCATATACATATCTGTTCTCCACATAGGTACTTAGGTATGTATGTATGTGTAAGTACTCCATCTATCGTGAATCAACCTATATTCCTTCATATCGATTTAGATGCTTACGGTCGTCAACTTTTCAACTTCAATTATTTAGATTATAGAAGATTATGTAAGAGTACCTGATACCACTTATTCCTAAACTCAGGTATTCCACATGGGTCTGTTTTGGATCCCGCGTTGTGTGTAATGTTTACCTGTATTTTAATTTTTTCATACTTTTTTTTGTTCTTATCATTTCTAAAGTAAGACTGCTCAACTTGGGCATAAGCTAATTAATAAGCTAATAAATTAATAAAATAATAAACGATTAGAATAAAATATCTATGTATATTATCATCTCCATACTCTAGAACAATGAAAAGGACGAGATTGGTATCACCTTTTGTAAGGAGTAGAAAGTAATTTGCAATTAATGTTAAGAAACGGTTTTTGTGATGAAAGGAACGCTTCCTGACGTTGGCCTTGTAGTTCATTACAGGCGACATGGTTAGTATACCACTATTGTGGTAGGTATTTATAAAAGTATTTCTGAGTAAGTTAGTTAATTAATACTCAGAGCTAAGCAAGAAGAACCAGTAAAAGTTATTTAATAATAACCACTAATTTATTGTGAAATTAGAGAAAAATACCGCGAGTATCAATCGAAAATGGACTTAAAATTATATTTTTAACAAAGAGGAAGAAAATCGTCCATAATGTGGTAAAAAAACAATAAGCGGGCGGCATAAGACAAACTAAAATCAAGATTACTAAAAAAGGTAACAAGAAGGTCAGACAAACTCTACGTTTAATATCCTTAAGATATGGGACACGAAGATCAATCCGGCTCGCACAAGAAGAATCGTCCACAGCAGTACATTCGACTCTAGCAGGACACTATCTAACAGAACAAAGTTTATATGCGCGAATTACCTGTGGAAAACTATTGCATAGGCATGTATAGAAAAGATTAATCTATGCCAGAAAACATCGGGACTGGACCGTTGAAGATCGGAGTCGCGTGCTGTGGATCTACTAAACCAAATTTCAAATATATGGCAGTAGGAGACGCTAGTATTTGAGGAGGTCTGTGAATATTACAACCAGCCTGCATGTAGACCATTGTGCTCAATTCAAGTTTAAGGTTGTATAACGACTATTGGCGTAAGTTCACTGATCAGAATTAAGGATTGTCTTATCGCCGTGAGTAATCCAAATATTTTATAAGAATAGGCTAGGTTATAGCCGGATAACGATTCTAAATAAACATACTGCTCGGATCGTTCGACAGTAGCTTAGTGATCAAGAAAACGAAAACATCTCTAAGGTAATGGTTTGGTCACTCTAGAGCCAGGAACGAAACTTAATCGAGTACGCCTGATATGACCTCAATAGAGTGAGATATGGCCGGTTACCCAGAAACACAAACGAGCTGTTTACTATATTTCAAGAAGAATGGACAACTATTCCACTAAATTTGAAAAATAACTAAATAGAGTATCAAATAAGTTACGTAAAGTGCTCCATACAAAAGACGGTTACATTAAATAGTAACAAATTGTGATAGTTCATATGTAAAAGATGCAAAAATACGTTTTTTTTATCATTATCAGGTATTTTCTTTGAAATTTAGCACAGAAAATAATTTATTTACCTTGACACTTGACACGTCGAGTCACCGTGACCTTCTGACGCCCCTCACCCACCAGAAGGTTTTCGCCTCTAGCGTGGTTTACACGTCGAGTTACCGTGACCTTCTGGTACCCACCCAGTTAACCTCTTTGCTCCTGAAGAAGCCGCTTACATTAGTGGCAAACGTCGAGTTTATTGTATATCTTGTGCATTTTATTTTTTATTTTGTACTGTATATATTTTACTAACCATGACACGGTCAACACCCGGAAACCCTCATTATAGATAAGATTGACTGTTGGTTGACTGTTTACGCACAAGTGATCGATAATTTATGCACATTACTGTATATTGATTGAATCTGGTATGTTTTATATTTTGTCGATAATTTCTACAAAATGTTTTTCTTGGTGTATTAGTATCTTAGTTTAAGGATTGGGGATTTGCGGCGCATGTATCAAAACTGTACCTTAAATATTATTTATATTTAATAAGGAAATGATTTCTATTTGTTACAGAAAAAAATGAGGAAATACAGCAATCCACTTCTCGTATCACCTCAAGGTATGAACCGAGACGAAGAGTGAGTAGAAGAAGAACAGCTAATCAACAGAATTTATTAAACACAAAGCAAAAAGTTCGATTAGGTCTGGTCCCAACCGGCCACTCACTAACTAAGATCAATTGTTTTCAATTCTGCTAAACTTGGATCCAAAGATACTGTGAGCTGCGTTGTTGGAAACGGTTAGGAACGTAATGTTCTCCTTTGTAATTCTGATTAAAAAAAAACAGTCCAAATCCATATCTTAAACGACATTGAAGACTGCACTAAATTATACAACCGTAAAGGATAATAGTGGTTGCATGTCTGAGATAATTTCGAAAACTATGTGCAGCACTTTGTAGATTACCAACTATTCCACAGAACAGAAAAATATTGCTTCTAATGATCGCAATCACATGACGCCATTTGGACTCAATATTTATTACACTTCCAACTTGCTATTTAGCACAAGTTAGTTTTTAGATGTGACAAAGTGCGGCCCATTCAAACGCTACTTCAATTCATTTTCTAATAAAGAACAGAAAAACAATACCTTCAGAAAAATAACATTTATTTCGAATTATAAGTCCGCATTCTGTAGTATCCTTCATATATGAATGTTATTGTTATTATTGTTTATCTGATGCATGATTTACAGAAAGTCTGTTAGAATTTCGTTCAAAAAAATATCTACAAAACGCATATACTCACATTTACATATAACATAGAGTAATGCTCCGTGTAAATGTTGAAGACGAACGGAGACTCACACTCAGATCGGCGAAATCCCCGTTTCCCTGAGCAAGCAGCCCGACCACCAAATTCATATGAAATTCTGAAAGTGAACGTTTCTGGTGAATCTTTCAATATCGTGAAGTTCTGCCGTGTTTTATTATTTGCGTACGGTAAACGTGCGGGATATTTCTTTCCTTTTGCCTGCGTCTTCTGTCCGTTACGCCCGCCGAAGACGATTTTGAATCCAATATGTTGTGATTTATCCCTTTGATGCGTGTGTATACATTTAAGATTTTGTCGGCAATGTAACAGATCTAACAGTATTCCGAATATAAATTTCAGCAAAGAAAAAAAAGCGGAAGGAAGTAGCAAAGTTTATCGTTAGGAAACAAGAAAAAGGAAGCGTATTTTATTGGAAAATTTTCGAATAGAATTCTTTATATGTATGTATACAGATCGATTCGCTTAGTGCGGTCAGTTAAATGCGTTTGTTCTTTGAAGAGCTACAGAAAAGGGGCGGATTGAGGTAAATATAGTTACAAAAATATTAAAGTTAAACACGAAAGGAATTGAAAAAGGGATTGGTATTATCATAATTTTAAAAAAAGTCCCACTTACAATTTCCATAAATTGAATCTCGGTTGCGTTTGATTCAATAGTGCAAGGATCTTTAGAAACCAGTATTGCAGCAGTGATCTGTAGCTTTTCAGTGTGTTCTTTGTTGTTTAAATCGTATTTATTTACCTTAGAAGATGAACATAACATAATAACTATGGCATTCTGCGCAATTATCCAATAAGAGGTTAAATATAACAGTAAATAGCAATCTTCTTGTGACAAGCTCATGAGACGGCTATTATAAGCTTTATTTATGTAACAATAAAAAAACTAAGTGGATAACAGTAATAACCTACTGTCATTGGAAAGGCGGAACAGCAATGAAAGTCAGATCGGATGATTGAAAAAGTCCATCGCAATGTTGTAGAACCTTTGAATGAAAGTGTACGAGACAGTAGACATTGCGGTTATCTCAAATGATTAAAGAATTGCAACGAAACAACTGCAACTTTTGGTGCAGTTCCTCACGCCGGGGCAAAAAGTGAACTATTTGAAAATTTTTTGCGACATTGTTGCGACATTTTTGCTGTAAGCAGAAGAACTGTGTGAGCTGCTTCATTACCTCTGACGTAATTGTGGGTTTACCATTACGCAAACCAAAAAACAATTCAAAAATACTCATGTCACGTTCTTCTTCTTTTTTGTGATTATCGCAGAATTATTTTAATGAAGTGGATAGAAAAAAGGAAAAACGATAAGTAGGGAGAATTATTCCAATATGTTGGAATAATTAAGCCACTTTCTATAGGATAACATCGGTAGAAACAAAAAAAGAAAAAAATTAAAATTAACATAAATGCGCGTGCAAGAATATATGAAAAAAGAAAGTAGAATGCTCAAAGAATAGTCAACATAGACGTAAATTCTTCACCAAAATACATTTAATATCTAATACGTAGTAAGTGGTCTAAATGATAATGAAATATAAAAAAATATACAATACAAAAATGCAGTTAAGAAAAAAAGAAAAACAAATGAAAAATTAGTGAGATGATTCTAAATCAAACTTTTGTATTAATAATCGCTTGAGCTTAATAGTAGTCACGTTAAAAATATCTATATCAGAACAAAAAGTATTAACATTATCGCACATTGACTGTATATAGGAAAACATATAATTACGTGTGTTGACAACTGGTATGTAAAATGTTGCTGGAGCTCTAGAGGCGATACGTGGTACATGAAAATTCAGTTTTCTCAATAAACAGGGATCACTTAAATCACCATGCAGTAACTTACTCAAAAAAAGTATTTGGGCTATTACCCTACGATTTTGGAGACTATTGAAATAAAACTCTGTCATAGAGCATCGTAACAATAACCATGGGCAAGAAAGACCTCATGCTTACGATAAAACAACGTGGCTTAATACTACGAAAATTTCTAGTACTACGGGTTAAAAAGCCCAACAGTTTAAAACATTCCCCGGTAATGGTGTACATATGTTCATTAAAACTTAATTTGGGGTCAAACGTAATTCCTAAATCTTTGACTCTCTGACATCGATCCAGAGCAATATGGTTAACATTATAATTATATTGAAGAATCATGGACTTCCTGGTGAAAGATATCGCTTCGCATTTGGCAATATTCATATGAAGGCAGTTAGACCGACTCCAACAACATAAAGATTCCAAATCGGCCTGTAATTGACCTGCATACAATAAGCACCTTGAAGAAAAGCATGTTGTAATATCATTGATGAAGGTTAAAAAGTGTAAAGGACCAAGAACTGATCCATGCGGGACTCCAGAGGTACTAGGCTATTTGTAAGATTTCACACCACGATACTCCACATAGTTGTCCCTCCCAGCAAGGTATGATTTTAAAAGCTGAATGATATCTTTAGACAAACCAAAATTACCAAGCTTACGGACAATCAAAGAATGCTGCACCTGGTCGAAAGCTTTGGAAACGTCCACATAAACTACGTCAACTTGAATTCTGGCATCGACAGATTTTGAACACGAAATCGGTAGAAATACACAAGTTGGTAAGTGTAGACTTGCCACGTACAAATCCGTGTTGATAAGAAGTAATAGTTGTGGAAATCTGTCTATAAATACGTTTAAATAGTGCAAATTCAAAGACTTTTGATAAGTTAGATATGATGGATATCGGTCGATAGTTAACAATGTCGTTCCTATCACCGGACTTAGGACTAGGAAAAGTCTTAAGTTTAATAATGAGATTAAAAATATGTAACAGCCTATGCTGCAAAAGGAATCTGCAGTCCTTCACCAGAAGGGAAGGCACAGAATCGGTGCCCATAGTAAGATTAGATTTGAGGCAACCAATAGCCTCTAGAACTTCGTCCAGATCAAATTTTTGCATATAGATTGAGGGATATGGAGGTTCATAACTAGTCTAAACAAAATCATCTGAATTGGAATTTTGTGTAAAGACCGATTCGAAGTGTGACGTCATTAGGAGACTCGAAATGGTTACTACTCTTTGCCATATAGCCGGGTACACTTGTTTGCTTCTTCAACTGATTTATGTAAGACCAAATTAAAAGTTGAATTAGTACTCCACTCACTCTATTTCCTAGACTTGATTTCCAGTGATTATCATCTATTTCCAAATCCAAAAAGATGGGTTAGCTAGCGCTCGAAAATCCTATCCAGTTCTGAAGTAACCTCTCCTGTGAGTAGTCGCATCAAAGAATTAAAGATTCATCGATACACTTCAAAGCCATTACCGATTTGGAAGATCGCTAGATTAAGTTTATTCAAATCGGATAGAACGCTATAGTGAAATAGAAAATGTTTCTGGTTCAAAAAGCTTGCGAGTTCTGTTTCTTTGGGAGCCTGGTTTCTGAAAAACTCTCGCATATGTCTTTGCTCCACCTTAATATCATAATTAAGACGTATGGATATCTCTGTAGTTAATTATTTATATATCACCCTCTGTCTGCGTATTGAAAATTGTGATTCCATTCCATGTAGGTAGTGCATCAACGCTGTTGCCAATTTCGGGTGCGTCAAATTCTCATTATACTGTGAAGTATACGTTGGTCCCAAATTATTAAATGCAAGTTAATTGAATGTTACTCCTCATGCCTACTAACATATCACTGCCAAGAAACTAATCAATATATCGTCAAGCATTGCCCAGCCACTCCATATTCACCGCTGCAAATCAAACATTTGGCATCGCGGAAAGCTTTTGTCTCTATATTTTATAGTAGGCAATCACTCTCCCAAATTGGACACTTGCAGTAAATATTGCCTGTGGCTCTAACAACAGCAATTATGAAGTTCTTCCCCTTAATGAATTCATGAGGAAATCAAGTCAATCCAACAGCTAAACACAATAACGAAACTTTATCCAGAACATAAGAGCTACTTACTATCTTCTAATGCACCAGAGTATGGAAATTGCTAACATTACTTACTGTAGTTCAAAATCACAGGAAAAGGTATTGGTAAAGCAGTTATCAGTGCAAATTCGTTTAGGCTGAGTGCGGGTGCAGTCTAAAAATAGGTTTCTTTTTTCTTCAGCCTAAACGATAAATAAAATAATGTGCTCATCTATTTATTAGCACAACTGACAGAATGTGCAGGTGGCCAGTATTGGCAAAGAAGGGGGGAAGCTTTAGAGCAAGTCGCAAATAAGCAACATTTTTTTCTTTGCTAAATAGGATCGAGTTGCGTGTAATTTGATGAATTGTTTTGATTATTCTTTACTTTACCATAAAGTAATGACTTTAGGCTTCGTCAAGAGATTTATTGGCGGGTCATTTTTAATTATATATTTAGCAATAACATCTGCAAGGCGGCCTGCAGTTCCAAACATCTGGTTGGCCTCAGGAAAACGTAGTAAAGTAATCGTGTTAAGAGGTTTCAGGTATGTATTAATTGGTTAATATAATAAATTAATACGCAAGAGCTACTAGTAGAACGAATTAGTTATTGACAAATGTTAAGACAAATACGAAGACTACTAATAAACTATGTATATAACTATAAAAACTTTATAATAAATTTTCAAGTTTTCATCGTAATCTTACAGCATATTCCTACTTATCCCTGATCAGTTGGTAATTTCTTTCGCCTACTTCAGACTTATTGCACAGTAATAAGACAGACCATAACCGTAAAACTTTCCAGTTATAAAAAGCATCGGGAGTCGCGCCATTACTTCGTACTAAATTCCGATTTCATTACACTTTTATCGAAAATTTCTTACAAGTAATTAAAACCCAACCCTCTATCCTATCGAAAAGCCAAAGTTGAGATTTCATCATAGTGGCGACCCTTCTTCCACATCCATCGACCCCAGCAATTTTAAGTAGGTGTAATATTCAAATTTTCGAAAGTTCCAAAATGAATTGCTCCCGCCCGTCGACCGCGCCGACGACGTTTCATATTTAAGAAAAAGCCTCGCCCTCCTCGCCGGAGAAAACCGAGAAGAGGTCCGCAGGAAAAGAAATTTGTTTGGGAACAATTTGGCCAAATTTCCAACACGACCGCTAACTACGTACAAAAGTCGTTCCCGAAATTCCACCGTATCCGTCGATTTCGCAGCACTTCCCGTTTGGTTATAGCGTCAGTCTTGCTCTTTCCATTTTTACTAGTTAATATTCGTCGTCTGTTCGTCCTGATGCTTCTAAACTGTTAATTAATGCGACCCGGCACCGACCCCGGTCTCTTTTCTCTCAAAAAGACTTCTCTTTCTCTAAAGAGAATAAGAAGGAGATGGCAAAAAGGGAAACGTGCATTGAAGAAAACGGGATAGTTCTACGATATAAAGTCCAGTGGCGGTTGATTAGGGGCGGTAAAATAGGTACGATGTGACCGTAGAAAGGATAATATGATTGTCCTAGTTGACTGTTAGGATACGGAGAAATTTTGCCGTCAGATAGTTTATTAAATTGGCGTAAAGTTCGACCTAAACGAACTATTATACATTTAGTTGATACATTTACTTGCACAGGCATGATCAGTCAACAGGGTCGTATATATGTAAATTTTTAATGCATCAAAATATGGGTCAATTGAGCCCAATATCAGAGAAAGTTTGTCACCTCGGACTAGGAAGGAAAATTACTGTATGTACATACACTCGGCATTGAGATATGTCGATTTATCTACTCTTGATTGTATCTAAGATATCAATTCTTTAATGTTAAGAATGAAATGAAGAAAGATAGCAAAAATTAAAACATTTGGGTGCAGTGGTCCTGGTGTGTTCTAAATGGACTAAATTGATACATGTATTACCTACTTACATTGAGTATAATGAATGATGTAGTTAGAATCCTGAACCGCGACAAAACTTTTCAAACACATTTACTACTTCAAAACATCTCTGCAATTTATGGAAAAAAAATGTGCTAGAACCTTTAGCAGTCTTTTAAATAACCTGGCGAGCCGCCACTGAAGTGAACCTTTCTTTAGACTGTAGTACCGTTTCTGCACTACGTTGGTAGGCCCTAATTGAGTTTCCCCGAATCTTCTCCCTGTCGCCGTTTCCTCTGCCCTTAGAACCCGACGAGTTTCCCGGCCGTCCTCCTCCTTGTCCCGCTCTTCCTACTGCTGCGAAACACTTGTTCCATACGAAATTCGCAAAACTTCTACCTCGTCTTGCTTGCTTGCTTGCTCCTACCCGCTCCCACCGCGCTAAGTGTGTCTCTGTGTTTCTTGTTTTTCTTTCCCTTTAGAAGAGAAAAGTTTTGCACGAGCAACAACACATCTGGCGTCGCGCGGATACAGTTTTTGAGCGGCGTAGTCTTCTTTTACTCGTGTATAAAGAGGGATTTTTTCCTCGCACAACACTAACGGTTTCAAAACTTGATCTGTTTACAATATCCTCTATTCGTTCGGGCGAATTGATTTTGTCGTTCCTGTCCCGTGTAGCGGGACGGTATTGAAGTTTACAAGCCGAGTTACGACTGTAAGCTACTTTGGAAGTCTCGCATAGATAATATATTGGAAAGTTTGGTACTTTAGTGTTCTGTGCGGACCGCATATAACCTGGAGTTTGGTAGGTGTTCAACATTATTACATGGTCGACCGCAAAAGGACAAAAATGTTTTGCATAACTCTCTCGAAATTTGTAACATACTCTAGTGACATGTACTTTAACTAGATAGTATGAGAGTTAGCTACCTATACAAGTATGAAGAGAAATTTGTGCAGTATATGGAATCAACGAATTTGGCATTGATTTTACTAAAAGTAAAGAGAAATTTGGGAAGCTTGTACAACCGATAATAGTGATATAATATAGCAAGCCTACCTGCATAACACAGCTCTTACTATGCAGCAGTACAGATTTTAATGCTGTATGAACTTCGTGCTATGCAACCAAGCTAGAAAGACTGCCTTGCTATCAGGAGTTTTTTACTTGAATGTCAAATTTTCGTCCAGGTCTGTGGGCTGCCTCAATGGAAAACAATTCCAGAGTAGAGACAATTTTAAATAACAAAGTTAATAAATTAATGAACCAATATACAGATCGTTGCATCGCAAGTGCCGTCAAACGCTCGCTCCGATTGACGTGTTACTTCGTTGAGCAGGTCTTAGCGTTGTAGTATGTATGTACACCCTGATGCAAATGTATCCGGACACGTATCGAGAGAGAAACACCTTCCGCACAATATTTTATTCCGAATAGATGGAGTGTCAGCATACTGTACGGAACAAAATATTGTGCGGCAGGTGTTTCTCTCTCGATACGTGTCCGGGTACATTTGCATCCTACTGTACATACGTGCATAGCTGCGCCGGTGGTATGAATTATACGTAATGTAGGTAGACTCATATGATAAAATTTTCTTTAACGTGCACAATGTGCCCGCTGTTTTTATCCTCTTAAAAACTAAATATGTAGTTATAACAAGAATAGCAAACTTGTGCACAGAATATGTATTGTAAGATGTTTATGACGAATGAAAAATGTTAAATATTAAAGCTATGTGGGGAATTGTAATACTATGTATTATTACAACAATTCACAGTAAAATAATGAAATTTAAATTCTGTAATTAGTAGCTAAATAAAACATGAATATTCTCATATTTGCAGGAATAAACGTTAAAAAAATATGCATATGTTACAACAGAAGGAATCTATTATTAGCCATAAATTATTATTTTATAAGTTAACATAAAAGCGACCACTTTTCTAATACATTAAATGCTCGAAACGTCTTCCGGTCGCCTCAAAGCAATATGCTAAACGATCGTAGAAGCCTCGTTGCGCATTCTGTAAAATTGCTGGAGGAATGTCATCAAAAGTGTTAATAATTTTTTGTTGCAATTCTGCCAAATTGTTTGGTCTATCGTTTTCAAATGTATAGATCTTAGTTTTCATGTATCCCCATAAGAAAAAGTCATTAGGGGAGAGATCTGGTGATCTAGGTGGCCAGCGAATAGTTCCCCAGGTACTTAGAACACGGTTTGGAAATACATTATGAAGATATTCCCGTACAACTCTACTATTATGAGCGGGACACCCATCCTGTTGAAACCATATGTTATCCAAGTTGAGCGCCAATTCGTGGAGGCGTGGGATAATTCGATTCTGGAGCAAGTTAAATTGCCATCTATAAAAAATGGTCCAATTTTATGCTCTCCAAGTAATCCCGCCCAAACGTTTAATTTTTGGGGATACTGAGTTCTAGCATTGTATGTTAGGTGCGGGTTTTCGCTTGCCCAGTGTCGAGGTACAGCGGGATTATGTCTTCCGTGCAACGGGAAAGTACTTTCGTCCGTAAATAATATATTTGCAATAAAATTTGCGTTTTGATTGCAAATATGCATCATATTTTCGCAAAATTCCATTCTCTGTTCTTCATCTTCGGAAAATATTTCATTTGTTTTCGGTAATCTGTAGGCATGGTATTTATTTTTCTTTAAAACACGGCATACTGTGCTTTTAGAAATATCCAGCTGCTCACTAATACCCAATGAAGATATTTTCGGGTTCTGTTCGACACTGGCACAAATTAAAAGATTTCTTTCGTCTTGGCGAACAAATGGCTGCCTATTACGTTTGTGCTTGTTCGGCATAATACAGCCCAATCTTTCAAAATTATTTATTATTCGCTGAATTGTTTTTAGAGCGGGTCGTGATTGATAATTCTCATAAAAGCGCTCTATTATTTGCCTTAAGGGTATTTCCTGATGATACCACTTAATAATTTGTTTTCTTTGAACTAAATTATAAACATCCATTATTTTTATAACATATTAATACCAAACTAACAAACTAAATAAATACTTATGTATGTATCTTACACTAAACTCTGCAGAAAACCTAATAGAAACGACGACAAAACACTAACTAAACGAATATGTTTAGCAAAAATGCTTGAAGAATAAGACAATTAACAGATTAGGATATAATAAGAAAATGCAAATGAAAAGAATATTACAAGAATAATAAAAAAATGAAAATGTAATAAAATATCGTAAAGCGCTAGAACATATGAGACAACTATCTTCTACAATGCCTAACTGGAGACTGCAAATATCCAAATATTCATACGTATTCTCTGCAACATGTATCGGCGCCGGCGCGGCATATGGACTGAACTAAGACATACCGTTCAACTATCGATATAATATTTTGACGGCACTTGCGATGCAACGATCTGTATAATGTTAACTACTTACTACACCTAAGCAATAACAATATAGTCCAGTCTAATTGTTTGATCATCATGATGCCATTGTCAGCACTGTGGAAAAGTAATTTATTACGAAGTGACCAATAGCAATAGCAGTTGAGTCATAGTTGATTTTGAGAGCATTTTTGACCTAATTTTTTTTATGCACCACAAATCCAGCGACTTTCCAAACTGTAAACCACCCTATGCAGCTCTTGCTGCGTAAATTGTGTGTGTAAATGTGTTTTCTTAGCTTCATAACAACATTACATTGGTGCACTGTTAATTGTATCCCAATGGAGAATGACAGCTCAACCGCAGTACTAATCCAGGCCATAAGTGCTGCCCTATCTATATCATATATCATTTCAGAGTGAGAATCATATATCTTTTGTATTTTAGTGGGTGTGTCTGATGGTTGAAATATATTGGTGTGTTGCCCTGCATTGGTGGAATTGTAGCTTAGCAAAGCCTACCACATCAAGTGCAGTTAGAAAATCTTGCAGATTAGTATTAAACACAGATAGCATTACTACATTCTGGAAGTGGAACAGATGTAATACAAAACCTATTGTAACATTACATAAATGCTATCGAAGGCATCCACGGTTCGAGCCTCTATTATGAAAGCTGCCGAGTAAATATACACAAAAAAATAAAATCAAACAAAGCAAAAGTAAAAAAACTGCAAGTTCGACGTTTCACCATGGAATGTAAGTGGCTTCTTCAGGAGTGGAAAGTGATCAAGGGAAGACAGAAAGGTTTCCTTTTAGTGTGGTTGACAAACCAAATTACGGCGATACGAACGCGATCGCCGTAATTTGGTGTGTCAACCACACTAAAAGGAAACCTTGCCTTTCTTTTATTTATTAATTTTTGTGTGTTTCATTTTATTTTTAATATGGCCTAACCCTCATAATGAAATACATTGTTACCGTTTTCGGCACGAGCTAAGGCTCTGCTCAAAGGATAACATTTTCGGACGCTGTATTATTATACAGCGTCACTGGCTTCAATAGAAGTTAGCCTAATTTGTAGTAACACGTATGCAAACATATGACCGTATCATTAATCTCTGCAAAGTATGAACTGATTTTTCAAAACAATAGTAGTCTGTTACCTGGAGTAGATTAGTTCACACGGTCAATATGTCTATAGTATTTTGTGAGGTTAACTACATTTTTAGTATGCCTACTCCAGAACCTAAAAACATGAACTTCCATCCATCTCCTCTTCATGAATTAGCAGTAAAAATAATATATACTGTCTTTTTCGAACTCTGTTTGATGTGTAATTCGAGCAGCAGCCTTTATCACAATACAAACAAATCTTATATCACATTTCAATTTTAATCACACTGATCTGGACTTTGGCACTTCTGTTTGTCAGTATAACACAATTTGCTTATTCATTAATGTGATATCAAAACAAAGACCAACACATTAGCATAAAGTATATTATTCAAAATTAGATTAAATATATCATCATAGTTGCAAATGTTAAATCGAAAATAATTATGGTGGCAGCGCCCAGTAAAATTGACAAGTGTGTAGAAGAAATACATTTCCATAACCGAAGAGTAATCCTAGAGAGAGAGAGAGAGAGCTCTATTGACATAAATATAATGTTAAAGCGGAATCGTTTTTTATCGAAGAGCGTGTATAAATAAGGAAATAAGTAAGCGAGTGCAGCTACAAAAGAGTAAACTCAACTAGAATTCATAGTAAGTACCTACAGTTTATGTTGTTGCGAGGACTTCAGTGAAGTACGTCAGTATTTCAGTAACAGTACACGCATTTTAATACTAAGAGTAATTATAACTGCCGTAGCTGACACGTTGTACATATACATACATACATATGTATGTCAATAAAAAAAAGAGAGTAGGCAGCAAACTTAATAGGACTAGTTTCAATATTCATCTGCCTTCATTTGTCGTTAAGGTCTTGTCTAATGATTGCGTAGGATATAATAAATTACTAATGAGTTGGATCAATACTCTACAATTACTAACTACTAGTTCATTACAGCTAGTGGTATGTTATTGATTCTATATTCATATGAATGTACATAACTAAAGGCTATAGCAGGAAACTAGTTCAAAGTAAAACAAAGATTTCGATTTTACAACAAACGGAGATGCAGCCACATATTTAATTGGTATTTACATACATATGTATGTATGTATACTAATATCTAACTTACAGATGATAACGAGCTGAAATAAATCTCCACATATCTGTTATGGAGCATTTTATATGCCGGGGCCCGTTGGGGAAATGTATTTCGTTTAGCGAATATGAAATTTATTTTCATATTTGAGTCACCTTGAATGAAGTAGGTATGCATACTTATCAATGACATTTCCACATAATTCCGACACAAAATCAGTAAAAAAAACGCAATTTACTCACGTGTATGAACAGAATCCCTTTCTCGGTTTCTTCCAATTTAACTTCTTAATATAATAACACTATAATCAGAACTATATATAATCGAATACTTGTACACATACATACTAACGTGTATGTAATACATATGTAGATACACTATCATTGTCTTTAATAATTATACTATTATCACATTGGCTTTGTGGAATGTGTTTCGTATTTTGTGAATGTAAGTGTAGCGATTGTTTATAAAACATAAATAATAATAAAAAATAATCTAATTGATTGCAAAATGGAATTTAGTATGCCCTCCAAATTGTACATAGTATTCGGTAACATTTCTGCCAGAATTGCACCAATTTGCTTTTGGTCGTCTTCTAAACACTAAATTTTTTCAAAAACTCCAGTCAGTAATCAGCTGGGTTAAGATCAGGTGATATTGATGGTCATAAATTTGCGACATGTCTGCTTTACATACGATCTTGAAAAACGTTGGTTAACAATTTTTTGACTGGTCGGAAAATGTGCGGGTGTGGTCCATCCTGCATAAAAATTATGTTTTCAATTTCGTGGTACTCGTTTTGCAGCTGTGGAATCACATAATCTCTTAACATTTGCAAGTATGGTTCATCGTTTACAGTTACAGATACAGCTTCGTTATTCTACATTTCCTCGCAGAAACACGGACTGCTGATAAAATCAGCCGTAAAACCGCCCACCAACCGGTGTCTTTCTTGTCATGAAGACCTTCTTGAACGATTTCTTATGAATTTTCAGACCAAATTCTACTGTTTTAAGTATGAACTCCACCATTCAGAGTAAAATGTGCTTGTGTGTCCAGTTGAGCCATTACTCGCAAAGAAATATTGATAATTAACTCAAACAGCATTTCCATATGAATACATTTTGCCTCTGCAACTTGGACATCACTAATTCTTAGTCTTCCTTACACATCCTGTTCTCCCAAACCCACTCCCGTGCGTAATCTTCATGATCCAGCGGTAAAATGTCTGCCGCATTCTTAGTAACATTGAACTAAGCCAATGGGAGTCGTTTGAATTCTACGTTTACTTGAGGTTTAGTATCAATGACCCCCTTTTGCTGTTATTAGATCCTTTACTAGAATTTTACAGTAAATTTCTTGCTAGATTTTTTTAAGAAATTCTACGTATTTTGCTTTCTCGTGTTAGTGATATGGGCATTTCTGCACGCAAGTGTTTAAATTTTTAGTTGAACGTAAATGCATTGATTTAGATGCATGTTTATATAATCTGATACTATTCTATGCAGAAGTAATTACTTATCGCACAAGTCTTCAAGTTCTTCTCGAGCCAAATTTCTAACAGTGTGTTACGAAAATCCAGCTCCACGTTAATATCTAATAATCAACAAATTGTAATGCACCCATAGTACAAACTCTAGTATTGACGGTTATCGGACTGTAATTATTCGTAGAGATTAAAAAAACGCCCAATCCCTACATCTAGCAGTGCTGATGGGTGGAATAATATCTAGTTTTTTTCGCGTCTTTTTTCTGGATAGCGCGCATACAACGAAATACACAAGTTTCTTGTTCACTATTAAAATCGTTGGTAGAGTTAATATGTTTTTGCTTCCCTCGCCATTCATTTGCTTGCCTGGAGGTTTCTGCTATGTGCATAAATGAATACCTAGGAGTGTGTAATCAGCAACCGGATAGCATAAATTGGGAGTAAAAAAATCTGTGGGTCTAAAATGATCTATTTGACGTACATTTTGCAAGATCCGACAGCTTATACAGCGCACGACATGGCAAAATTGTTCCACTTGTTTTTCCTCAGTTACAAATAGCGCCAGATTTTAGGGCAACAAAAGAAATAAAAGAAGTTTTTCTTGTGTGTTAAGCAGCATTTTGAAAATTTATGACCAGGAAGATTACCTGATCTTAAACCAGAGGATTACTGCCTCTGGAGTTTATTAAAAAGTTTAGTATTTAGAAGACGATCAACAATGCTACAAGAATTAAAAGATAATATTAGGGAACAAATTGGTGCAATTCAACCAGAAATGTTACGGAAAGATGTGTATGATTTGGAGAAAAAGTTGGTAATCTTACAACAAGAAACTGGAGATCATATTGAGTAATTGGCGTAATGGAATTTGGGCATTCTAAAACCCATTCCTTAAGCAATTAGATTTCCTTTATTTTTTCTTATTAACTTAATTTGTTAACAAGTTCTAACAATTTAAATATATATCTTACTTTATGACAATCCGCTAATGCTAATTCAATTCTGGCTGTTACATACACGAAAGCTAATTAAACGAGGGAAAATCCATTCACTATAAAAATACCTAGATTTTGCGAATATAAAGAATCTCATATCATGAGTTATGAACGAAACAAAAGTAGAGTTTTTGCTAATGACAGCATATGCACGCTTCATCATAAACACTTGTCAATTCGTAAAATTGATTTGCCGGAAACGATTGTATAAAAGATGAATTTAAAAAGAAAGGTATTATCGCATTGACTGTAATAAATAACAGAAAATCATTCCATTTTCCGAGGGTGTGGGACAAAACCGAACTAAACATGCAGGGGAAAAATTAGGACATCTAAGTGTTTTTAACCTAGTGCTCTAAGATTACATCTCGGAAATAGGTATCATGCGATAAATAAAAATGTTCTAAGAAGGCTAAATGTATTTGTCAAATCTGCAATAGATCGTTCCTTATAGAAGAGTGCAGTTGTGGTATGGGCAATAAAAGACAATATGTACAATGAATTGTCATACTTAGGTCATTCAAGAAAGTGGAACAGGAAGTTATCACCAAAAATCTGAATTGAAGCGACTGAGAATGACGTCAAGAATGTTATACTATCATAATTACAGTTAAGAACTTGCAGTGTGTGGGAAGATTTATATGTAGATCAATAACTATTTTTACATGTTACAACATTTTAACCAGCTTTAGATCTAATTTTCATAAAATTATAAAAAATAAATATAAATACTCATCAACTACAGCATAATCCTGATGCAATGCATCTGCAACTTGCAACTAAGTGATAATTATCCTCCAAGCAATAATATTTGCTATTCAAGATGGTATCGTTATCCAGTCTATTGAGATGTATCCCAGTATAAACCACTTGCACATTCATAAAAACAAAATCAAAGCGTTTATCAAATCATATTGAAATACAGATGTAAAAGAATTTTTTAGCAAAATCATTTAGTATTTCCTTAACTATCACATCAATTATAGATCCTATTAATAATCCCAACGGAATGTCAGATTTTCAAGTCCACAAGTGGTATAAGCAGGTGTTTTAAAATGTTGCAATGAATTTAGGTTAGAAAAGAAACAACTTACCTAAGACGGAGACTAACGTTTTTAATTGCGAGATGACAAAAACCTGATTTAGGTGATGACTTTATTTTCGACTACGACCGCTAATGTTGCGTTTTGCGACGATGATACGATGATGAATTGTCGGTAGGTTTTTTTTGTCGTTGATAATATTCGGTAAGGATCCTGCGACGATAAACCACCACAAAATGAGCGGTATTAAAACGCGTACGGATATAACCGGCAACCCAGCGGCGACAGGCGGCAATATCAAAATTCAATTGTTCAAAAGGAGAGATTCACACACGCGCCGCGAGATAGAGTTCTTTTGCTTTTAGCTGTTCTCTCTCACTCTTAACATATATATACGTATGTGTATATACAACACGTTATGTATATATACATATGGCTATGTGTGTGCGTGTAGTATCTATAGTTCTGGCAGTCCCACGGGCGGAGCAATGGGAAGTGAGGCTGACTGTGCTGGGTCGACTCCGTTAACCCCGCTCTATCTCCCCTACACCCTCTCTGTAGCTATTGATTTTTCGATTGCCACCGGCCTCGAAACGCCGTGTACACCACCACCACTACCACCAGAAAGGAGTCACATCAAAAACGTACAACCGGCGCCATTATCAAACGGAACAACTTATAAGTGGCCGTGCTACGGGGATGAAAGGACCTTTTTACCTTTTTTCTACTTCTTCTTTTTACAAAAAGGCTCCTCCGATTCTTTTTCTCTCAATCCGAACGGATGATATCCTTTCATGATAGTTTAGATGACGTTCCGTTACAGGAGAAGAAGGAGGAAATCCCGTACGAATTTCGGTTGTGTACGTTTTGCGTCTATGTACATACGATGGCCAGAAGGGGATGGATGAGAAAAAAGAGAGCGAGATCGTTGTAGTAGTGGTGGTGATGGTGGTGCGCATCAACCCCGATTTCAGACTACCCCAATCGAGGACTCGGTGGTTAGGACTAGGCAGCGGGAAAAACCCGAGTGCGGCATTAGCGCTGTTGCGATAATCAACTTGTCAAAAAAATTGCGAACTAAAGACAGGAGGACGCAAGCAAGATGTGTTTTGTGAAAGCAGAAGCACTAACTGCGGTTGTAAAAGAGAATTTTAAGAAGTACAGTGCAACGTATGAATCAAGATATGTACAACCAGTTAATAAACAAATGCGAATTTAAGAATGGCAAGTTGATTTGTTCTATCCATCTACCTACTAAATTCAATTTCATATTTGCAAAATAATTAGATTAAATGCCTCTGTATGTCGATATTGTAGATTACCTTATAAAGTTTTGTGTTAATTAACGCGCAGTATGTCCTTTCCCGAAGTAATAAACTAGCAAAAAGGTATAGAGGTTTAGTTTGTACTAAATCTTTATAAATGCATTAAGTGCACAGGAAAAAAAAACCAAAATTTATAATCCTATTCAATGCAGGCAATGTTTCAATAGATCAGTACTGCCGTTAACCAATTCGGTGTTGGAACATAATTAACAATACAACTTTATTTGTGTTAATATGATTTTATAACAAAGTCATGGAAGTATATCTACATATGGAATTCATGCAAGAAGTTCACTAGGTAGCCGCTATAAGCAATACTTTATTGATTTAATTAACTTTATTAATAATAACTCTAAGCTGCGAAAAACTAATTACTAAACATCTAGACAGCAGCTACCGTGATACCGGCAACGCCACCAAAATTGCAACAGATTATGTGGTTAGGTTTTTTCAATAGTAATATTTTATTTCGCTAGAGTTGTAATATTGTATACATTTACAGGTATGCGAATATGAGAGTGTAATTGAAATGTTTTTTTATAAGCGGAAAATTATCTAAAGCATATAAAGCGTAACTGCTGGAGATTCAAGATGCCTCTACTACTTAACCAATTTAATCAATTAAGTAATATTTGTTTTGCAATTATAATTAGGTAATGTACGTTATTTGTACTAGATACGTATATTAATGTCCTTAATAATTGTCCTTAATTTGGTGTAACACTGTTGGACAATAAACTATTATTATTATTATTATTATTATTATTATTATTAATTGTCAATATAATAGAATAATTTTGAAGATTTGGTGGTCCATTTATCTGCTGACCGAATACTTACGCTTTGTTGTTTGTAAGTTTTAATGTGGACGATTTTCTGATTATCTCATTCGTAATGGAAGCAGCCAACTAGGACACGCCGATCTGAATAACTGGATCATCTAGGAGAACTAGTGAAATTATGTACTTGCTAAAATTGTGAGATATGAAACTTAACTTTTCTCTAGTAATTAGATTAGAGTGGGTCGATCAAACATTCATTCTCTTTCCTCACTGGAACCCACAATGTCTATTGTGAGTACCTTTAATCTTTTAGTCCCTGTTGATTTGTAAACTACTAACGTATAATAAATATCTAAGAGAATCGACATATCTTTTTCAGGTAGTAAGAAGAAGAGGTCGAGAAATAAAGCCGTGATTGCGCCAATATATCCCTTGTGAAGGTGCTGCAGGGATTTCGTCTTAGTGCCTGAGAAAGTAATAATTTCTTTATTGTCTTAATTTTGGGAGCATTGGTCCGGTGCGAGGTCTTTGGCTTAGCCTCCCACTGTTGAAATTGAGCTCTCATGTGGATTTGACTAGACTACAAAATAGCGCAAGAATAGGGCCTTGCGCCCTGCTTTACAAAACCATCAACCATCATGACCACATTGC
Organism: Popillia japonica; assembly: GCA_004785975.1. Classification (NCBI taxonomy): domain Eukaryota; kingdom Metazoa; phylum Arthropoda; class Insecta; order Coleoptera; family Scarabaeidae; genus Popillia; species Popillia japonica. The sequence continues at coordinate 4,535 of SMLS01071149.1, read as the reverse complement.
CAGTGTCCTGGTCCCATATTAGCGTAACTTTTCTTTGAGTCAAAGTCTGAGACTGAACAGTATCGTGCTTTCAATAAATAATGAAACCCACGTGATCTCTGACGTAAGATGACGTAAATAATATGCTGTCAAAACAAATAATATCCCTAAGCTGTCTAATCGGTAACCGGTCTAACCTGAAAGTTGCAAATTCGATATTTGACAGTTTTTATACGCCTCTGTTTGCCTCATTGTTTTATTTTATTCCTGCATTTTCGTTAATTGTCATAAAAGTTTTTTTTAAACTATCTGGAAATAATACCGTGTGTGCTTGGTAAGTTTGTAGCACATTAATTATTGTAATGATAATGAAAACAAGAATTGTCGTTTCAGATTATCATAATGGTGTTTACACTGGAGCATGATGCCTGTATTTTGAAGGCACATTACCGAAGTGGTACACGAGATGATAATGGGAATTGGAATTATTCTCTACAAAGTTGTATTGAGCAATTCACTGAAGCGTTCCCAGGTTTTGATGTTGATTACAATGCACTGAAACACCGCAGGCATATCATAATTCATCGGTTTGAAGATAGACAGTGCATTTGCAAAAATAAACCTACTGGCAGACCTACAAAATTAAGCGAAGATGTCTTAAATGATATTCGTGAAAGAATGGAGCGTAGTCCGAAGAAATCTGTACCAAAATTAGCTAACCAGACAGGTATTAATTACATGTTGTAATGTTAAGAAGTCATTATTGGGCTGCCCATTATTGTTCTATTTTGTTTTAGGACTTTCTGTGGGAACTTGTCATAAAGCGCTTACAAAAAAGCTTCATATGCACCCTTATAAATTAACGGTGGTACAACAATTACTTCCAACTGATTTTGAACGAAGGGTTACATTTTGCCAGTGGTTTAATGAACATTTAAATAATAATAATGTTCTTGACTTGACGTTCTTTAGTGATGAAGCTTGGTTCCATCTTTCTGGATACATTAATTCACAGAACTTGGGCTACTGACAATCCTCATGAATTTGTCGAAACCAATTTACATTCGATAAAAATAGGAATTTAGGTAGCAGTGTCTAGGCGAAGGATTATTGGATCAATATTTTTCCATGATACCATTACAGCTGAACGATACCGTGCCATATTAAACGAATTCATACCACAACTACACGATGATGAGCTACAACAAGGTTTCTTTCAACAAGATAATGCCCTCGCACACAGAGCTAGAGATACGCAGGAACATCTCCGACAATTTTTTGCTGATAGGCTAATAAGCAAAAACCTATGGCCTCCACGCTCCCCAGATCTGACACCATTAGATTTTTATTTGTTCGGCAATTTAAAAACTAAAGTCTTCAGAAATAGACTACACAATTTAGAAGAACTTCAAGCAGCTCTACGAGAAGGGATAAATAATATCTCCGCAGAAGAACTGCAAAATGTGTTTGAAAATTTAAAACGCAGAGTAAATATTTGTTTAGCTAACAATGGAAACAATTTTCAACATTTGTTATAATTATTTTTCCGTTGCTTAGTTGTGATTATTTACAATATAAACCTAACCTGTAAAATTTTAATTGTCAATATATGTAAATAAAAATGTCTGGAGGAATTTTATTTTTAAAAATATGTATTACCATACTGTTAAATGGGTTGCATATCTAAAAGAGATCACATGGGTTTTGCTATTAATTGAAAACCCTGTACTATGCTAGCACACAAAGGCAAACGCCTTTAGAGGCTTTAGCGCTGCATAATTGTCTCAGAAAATGTATGTACAAACCTTTACAGGTATTCCTGAGAACATTGTCAATGGTAGATCTTCCTGTTTGAAAAGCGGTTGTAGTTGCTATTCCCACTCCTCCTTCTCTTTTTGATCTGACCGCGTGTAGACGGATTCGGCAATGTAGGTCCGCCTGCCTTACACGCTTGATAGTTTTGGATTAGCACTTGTCAAAATCGAATCGTCATGTCCTTTAGTCTTTTAGTTTACCCAAGCCTCGTGGTTCTTAAAAGATTTTGACATGGTTTACTGAGTTTCCTGATTTGAACCTCCCTCTTTACCTATAGATGGAGAGAAATACGAACGAGTAGTAGGGCTTCCATTACTGCGGTTGGGCATCTACTTATATTGAATACTTATATTGAAGAATTTATTCAGCTAAATACCAATATGTATCGTACGTCGCCGTCAATTTTGACATCAGCCGGCAATAGCATTATTTCAACCTATAACTTAACCTTAAAGCGACAAATACGGAACAGGCGCGTTTAGAAAATAGTGACTTTTCAATATGGAAGCTTTTTGGGACGTTTCGGTCGGCGTTCCAAATCGTTTGACAGCTTGGACCGGCAAACAGCTGATAGGAGACACTGACAGATCATCGTTCGGGCGAAATGTCAAATGTTGAGACGCGCGCGATATCGTCGGCAGGGACGCGGAAGCGCGCAGACGGGCCTATTTACACGCGGAATTTCTTCTAGTTTAAATAGACCGACCCGGATCGGATCGGGATATAGGTGAAAAAGCGTGAGAGGGACGCCCGTTTTGGTATGCATTTTGGACGTTAGATCGCGTTCAGAATAGCGCTAAAACGTCAAAACTGTCAAATCGTCCCATATTTCTTCTCCCTTCCGCTAACGGAGCCGGTCCTTTAGAAAACAATTCAATAAGTTTGTTAAGTTTTTAAAATCAAATTGGCTTTAGTTTTGTAGTGGTAGCTTACTTGCTACGGACCTTTAGATTTTTTTATTATTCTAGTTGGTACTACTGTTAAGAAACATCGAATTTTTTAAATAGCCAATAAGAAGCAAGGGAAAAAAGTGTGCTGCTGTTATAGGATATTTTTTGATGTAATGTTCTGTTTTTGTTGGTTAAGTTAGCTTTTAGTTGAATGACCTATTTTAAAAACTTTGTGCGGGGGTTTAAGTTTATATTGAAATAATTAAGATTAAACACCCGTAATTTCATTCAAACTGCCACCAACCAATTGAAATAGGCTTCTACGGAATTTACACCCCGTGAGCGGTGGGCACATTCATTCAAGTTAACAAAGTTCTTAAACGCAAATCTTCCCATGCATTACATTATTTGAAAAGTACTCTTCTTCTTCTTTTAATCAAGACAAAGTGCGAGAGTTGTAAAATTAAATCCTTCATTTTGCACCTAAATATCTACGCACCTTAGTTTATTATTAAGACTGCAGTTCACCCACATTTCCCTTTTTTTCAAGTGCCATTGGGAATATGAAGGTAAATAAGTTTTTGAATAAGGGACATGGCAATTCGAGAGATGGGCACTAACACGGTAGCCTATCGTACTCGGTTTTATCAAAGGCGTCCTTCCAGACGCGTCTCGGGATAGCGGTTCGACTGTATCTTGATATCAGCGAGAGGGCGATAACGCAGACGGGCTCATGCAACTTTAAAATTTCATTTCATGCACGCGCCGCTTCCTTACCGGCACCTACTGTCGGAAAATGTAAAAAAACACGAAGAACGAAGTTAGTCCGCAAACGATGAAGAAGTTTGCCTCGCATAGGAGAGATGTTCGTCCTAAAAATGAACGAAACAAACCGAAATTCGCCGGAATACGGTGTAGGAATTGAAAAAACTCCCGTTTCATTAAAGTCGAATGAATTGTCGAAGTATCGATATCTTGCTAGTGGATAAACAGGTGTTAGTTTATTTAAGAGGGGCGAGAATATATTGTAGCAAGTGTAATTTTCTCTTTCCTTGTGTAATCTACTTCTTGGAGGATGTGTATGGGTATTTGATGCTTTATTCAATAGTTATTTACTTTTATACGAGTTTGAGATAGAGCTTATTACTGTTATTTTGGGTTTCTCTTAATGTATTAGTTTTTTGTTACAGGCAACAATTATTGAATCAATTACTAGTATTATCTAATAGATGATACAACTTTGCTGCTTTGTTTTGTAAGAATACTTTTATTGTAGAATTAATTTAATCAAAGCTGCAACGTATGTACATCTGCGGCCTACCTCGTGTGTAACATTTTTAATGAATAGAAAACAGCGCATCGAAGAAATGCGTGCTAAGTAATTTAAGGAGACACCAGATAAACCATAAATAAGCCGTAAATGAAAAACTTTTTTCTTGTTGTCTCCTTTTCGTTCTAACGACGGTGGGCCAATGTGCGGAGGGTTCTACTTTTCTTCTCGCCTTATAGGCGATGCGAGGCACGGAATGCTGTGTAATATTCTATGCTAAATCTACATTTCCTTTTCTTATTTTCATAAAATTGGTCCTGTGGAGGGAGAAATTACAATGCGGAGATGGTCTCACATATACTCCGCATAGCGTCGCTCACACACATACATGCACGTAACCCCTTTTCTTCCTCAACCTCACACCACATGTCTTTGCGCTCGTGGTATTCTTGCTCAGCGTCTCCTTTTCTTTCTCCTTTTGCCTACTAATACTTATTTTTCTTTCCTTGCTTTTTTTCCACCTCCTGTTTCGCTTCCATTCGTCGATACGTGTATTCCAGGCACACGTTCTCGTGTCACTA
>SMLS01071148.1:0-16371 GCA_004785975.1 Popillia japonica | reverse complement strand
AAATATAAATGGTGTGGCAACTTACCGTAATATATTGTTCGTTAAATTAAGTACCTACTTCTTGAGTTTTATTGGACATATTGCAAACTGTGCTAAGAAAATCACTTCTATATGCCAGTGTATCCAATCCAATGGTACTGTATCGTGGGAAGAAGTTTTAATTAAAATGAACTAGAAGAAAACATTTTTTTCTGCATTACATGAAATGACAAAAACCTGTTAATTGTGTTTTAGATATCACGTCGACTATGTTTCTACAAATAAATAATAAATTGGTGAAACAATGACAAGAATAAAAGAAAATGTACAGGTTTGTCTTCTACAACTGTTAAAAACCTGAATGTTAGTAGAACAAAATCCAGTCAAAACCGCGATCGTTTGCTGCTTGAACGATGTCCAATCGAGTGTTAGGTAACAATAGCGGCGCCATCTTTGATCTCGACAAAAAACAATCAACGATCGCGGTACAAATAAACCGTGTCTGAAACAGCGGTCGCCGACAGGTGAGAATATATTGCTTAGTTGGCCGGGTAAACAGCGCCTACTGACGTAGAACTAATATGAGAGAAATAATCAAAAATAAACTAGCTGTAAATAAATATGTAATAAGTGCGTTATTGTCCACATTATTACATTGAATGAATCTTTGCCCCTCCTTCCTTTCTTTTTTACAGACCGACTTCGAACAGATATAATAAGATAACGATTTCGTTCTGGTGATTTACTTTGGTAGCCACCATGATTTCGTTGATTATTTGAAATTGTAAGGAGTTGTATCAATAAAGGTATTGAATTTCTGATCATTATTTACAACAGCATGAAATACAATTACTGTGAATTACAATGCAAACAGTACCTATTATGCTTAGTACAACACCTACATTATGGAATGTAACAAGATAACTGTATTGAGTAAGACCCTCGTAAGTTGCGTTCGTATATTTTTTTTTTTTAATAAAATCGTCACCATAGTTCCGAATTCTAATTATCTCCTACTTAAAACCTAGATCCTATGGAAGTAAACTGCAAGTTTAACGTTAAATGTTGCTTTTCTGTAATATAGTGCAGGACACAGTAGCATTTCTGAAATTGTGACTTATATAGTATCATTTCTGTTCAAATTCTATGAAATCTGTTATCATCTTAACTTAAGGAGAATGAGTATGAAATGGTCTTCAAGCAGTAAGCATGCAAAACCAGCAAGTAGAAGAAAACAAACTAAAAAGCTTTTAGAATTTATCACATACCTAAAGAATATATTTCAAAGTTTATTTCATTTTTTCTGAAGATATGTGGTTTATTTCAATAAAGTTGCTCCACTTTGTGCCAAATTAATGAAAGCAACAGAGTTATATACCAAATTTACATTACATTTACTTACATACTGGTATTTTCGAAATAATTGCCCATCGCAATTATTACCTTCTACCTGTCACACAAATTAATTAAAAATAAACAGCATATAGACATGTGTATACTGCTACATATACTACATTATCTTCTTTATTATTGCACATACTTTTGTCGGCTACACTTCTGTAAATATGGAATATCTATTAAAGTTCAATTTTTCAATTAGTAAACTGCTGCTCTGTTGTAAAGTGGGTATTGTTGCCGTACTGCTAAATTAATAGTGCTGTAAAGTTTTACAGTGCCCATAAATATAAACCATAAGACATAATAATAAAGATTGGAAACCTTATTAAATAAGTCAAGAGGTACGCATATCACCACATAAATATAAATAACGATAGGTTTTATTAGTATTTTAGAGCAACCTTCAAGCAAGACAACTTTTGCTGTACTTAATAACTTTATACCCAATGCAAAGGAGATCGTTCATCAATTTTTGCCTATAATTTAATGTAACCTTCACTTACAAACGTAGTAGGTACTATTTCTCTATTAAACGAATATAAAAATTTAAAAGGGATCTGTCTAGATATATCCAAATTTTAATTTAATTCAAAGCAGCTTCCCGTTATATGCCACTCACACACACATCCGACTAGCATCAAAATTCAATTTTAAAATTTTGTGATATTTTCTGTTACAAGATACTTAATTCTAAAAAATGAGCAAACGTAAAACTAGCTGTCACATTTAAAACACTTCACTATTTGGTTATTAATTTATATCCATTTTGTACTAATTTGTGCCATTGAAATAGCAACTTAACATTAAACAGTGTCGTTGAAGCACATATACACACAAATTAACTCATGACGAGAGATTGCTGACGATGGATGATTACATCTAAAGTTGTTGGTTCCATTGTTTGTAGGATTTTTATAATCCGACGCTTCGACAGTTCTTCTGCTATCGTCATCAGGGTAGCTCTGATTTCTTTCCAAACTCGTTCAGCCAATTGTTATTATATTCCACAGGCGGAAAAAACTAGGTACAGTGGGTCCCAAAAAGTTTTATACAAATGGAAAAAAAGTTTATATTACATAAAAAAAAATATTCTTGTGAAAAAGCTCTGCATGACTTAGAGATCAATAATTAAGTACAAAATTTCTAAAAGATTGACCAAAATACGAGGAAAATCAAAATCATGATTTGAAGTAACAGTAAAATAAGTACATTGAAACTGTAGTGGAGTCGACTTTCCACGACCGATATTATCACGTCAGTTTCAATATCTTCATTTCGAATCCATGCTTGATGTTTTATTCTTAATTTATTTTCAACACTCTCAGAACTGAGGGAAACTTGAATTTAGTTACTACATATCTGACAGTTGTGAAATGAATAATTTTATCGGGGTGTTGATTATTAAAATGTTTGCTACTTTTCTACATGTTTTATAATTTTCTCCAACAATAAGAACAATTTCTATGTTATCGTCAATACTCAGTTTTACTGGCATTTCTCAAATTATTGCAAACACACACTGATGTAACATCTCACATTTGTTGACAATTGTTAGATATTCCAAAGCACTCTATAAAGAGTGTAAAAAGTGTGTAAAAACAGAAAATCAGGCGCATATTACGAACGAAATCGTACGATGTTTCGTACTGCGCATTAATCTAACAATGGCTGACGTGCTTATTGATTTTTTTTTTAATTTTTATTTACAAGGGCATAATTTTTTGTTACTTAATATCAATTTCAATGAACATTTTGCTCTACACTACAGTTTGACCGTATTTTACTCTCACAATCATGATTTTGATTTTCCCTGTATTTCAGCCAATGTTTTAAAAATTTTGTACCTAATTATGGATATACAGGCCATAGCTTTTTGTCGAGAATTTATTTTTTTATAAAATGTAAGATAAACTTTTTATCCATTTGTATAAAACTTTTTGGGACACACTGTATAAAAAAATAAAGTGACATTTATAATTTGACAATACATGTCAACATTATGTCGTATGCGCAGATTTGGATGCGCCATGGCCAGAGCAGGTTTTGTATGCGCCACCAGTTATTCTGCCTCCGATATCGTGATTGCTGGTCTTCTGTTTAGGCTATTTTTAATCATAGATAACCAGATATCTTTGATATCCAGGCTTGGTGTACTTATGGCATTTAGTGTTGTGGCCATATACGACATTGTTATTATGTTATGTTATTTTTATATTTCGTTTTTTTTTCCAGCTGTAGCATATAATAACAATTGGTTGAATTAATTTGGAAAGTGATGATGACGGCAGTAAAAGAACTGCCGAAACGTTGGTATTAAAAATCCTATAAACGATGGAAATAGCCCAACCAACAATTTCAAATACCAATTAACTCGTAATTAATAGACATTAAATCATATTTTAACAGGGTATATCAATTGACCTGCGCTTTATAAGTTGAATGTAAGTGAAGAACGATCAGTGATGTGCATGATTACGGTAATTATTCTTTATGCACGCCAAAAATGAGGTTTCTCGTTTTTCAAGTTGGTACTAAAAGGCATTATTTTATAAATATGTATTCAAGTTGCTTTGGTAAGTCATTATACTGCATTATACTTGCTATTCCAATTCTCTGAATCAATCCCAGCTACTGCAGTTTAACATTCTTAGACCGGATGGGGAGCTTTAAGTTCAGAGAAACCCCAGCAGCTTACAGCGCATATAAGGAGGTACAATAGACCAATATGTCGGAGCAATGGAATCCTTAAATTAAAGCTAATCATATGTTATTATAATTTCATTTCATTCCTGGAGCATCTTCAGTCATCAGATATTTTTACAGATGAGACGTGGTTTTATTTGTCAAAGTATATCAATTCACAAACCATGGGAATGTGGAGTGTTTAAAATCCTCACATACTTGGTGAATCTCTGTTGCATCTCTAGAAGGATGGGGTGTGGATTGGTGTTTATCGCAGACGATTGATATCCATAGTCTTTGAAGAAACCATTAATGGCCAAATCTATCGAGGTAGCAACAGCCCTTCATAAACCAACTTCACGAAGATGAGCTGAAACAGGAATATGTATATCCAACAAGATGGAACCACTTCCCACACGACTTTGCAATCTATCGCTTCTTTACGTGGACTTGTTGGAGATCGTCTGATGAGTTTATATTGTCGCCAACATCCCCACATTTGCCTAACCTACATTACTTCATTTTTCTGCATTCGAAGAAGATTATTTAAAGTAACAATCCACAAATTTTCTGAGTTGCGAAACTGAATAATCGGAGAATGTGCCAATACTACGCCCGAAATACTCCGTCATACAAATATGAAAAGGCGTGTATATTTGTGTTTGCATGAAAATGGGGCCATTTTCAATAGCATACGTAATAAATCGAAAATAAAGCACAAGTAATTCCATGGGTACAAAACATTACATTTAAAATAACACTAAGCTGTACGGCATAAGTATTGTTATGACTTATTTGACAAGCTGATTAGCTTACATAACCAATATAATTTCAATTTCTAACAATGAATTGAAGACACACGGTACGTTTAGATTACCGAAGCAACCGTATACAGGGTGTCTACTGAATAGTCTATGAAATTAAAAGAGGTTAAAGCTAATGGCATGGAAACCCAAATTCCAAAAAATGAATACTTTATGTCGACGCAGTAACGAGAAAATAAATAAAATTTTGCTATATACTTACTTTAACGGGTATATGTATATGTACTCCAGTGTGCGTTGTTTGCTAAAAACCACTATAAAGAAAAAAAAATACTAACTAAAACACCAATATTCTACCCGTAGTATTGAAAAGAACTTTCTTAGAACCCCACAAACGAAGCTTACTAAAATTTAAAATAGCATCGATTATAAGATCATCAAAATCTATAATCACATTAAAGAACTACTATTAACGCAATTTAAAAAAACACTAAAATTCTGCTTAGTATAGAAAAATGCAGTATACTCATTGAATGAATATTTTAATATTAATTTTTAAAATTCCGTTCCATGTATATTTTTTATCATACATTTCTGTTATGTCTATGTCCTTTACGAATTGTAGTTTTAATTGACATATACTTCTACTGACGTATTCTACACTATTGTGGTTTATAGAATAAACGGCTATTATTATTATCTTTATGATAATTTTGTATAAATTAATGCGTTGTTTTATATTATGAAAAACATTTTGGTACATACGTCTATTTACTAATTCGTACTAACGCAATGTTATTATGTCATGTCGCTCGTCTATAGTATACAGGCTATCTACTGAATAGTCTACGAAAATAAAAGAGGTTAAAGCTAATGGCATGGAAACCTAAATTTCAAGAAAATGAATACTTTATGTCCACGCAGTAACGAGAAAATAATATTTTTCTATCTCAGTCCGACCCTGCTGTTCGAGCACAACACATAAATAGATGGGTAACACGGGCAGAACGTTGAGTCATTCACGGGCATTCGTTGTCTTATGTGTACATTATGGCAAGTTATACCAATACTCAGTACATGGACATAATCCACGGAGAAACAGGATAAAATATTTTACTGCTCCCGTATTACGCACAGAAAATCCAACGTTTATCAGGCAATGATTTTCTTCGACGGGTCACATGTTGTGAATGGTTTCGTCAAATAGAAACTCGTTTTCCAAATCTTCGATCCGTGATCTTGTGTGCCGATGAATACTGCTTCACAACAAATGGTGTGCTGAATTACCATAATATTTATCACTGGGTCGATAAAAACCCACAAGATATCCATCAGAGTTCATCCCAACATAGGACATCAATAAATGTATGGGTCGAAATATTGGGCGATCATTTATTTGGGCCACATGTACTTCCCGAAAAACTAAGTGCGGTAGATCATTTAAATTGTCTGCAAAATACGTTACCCGATTACTTGGATGACATACCACTACATGTACACTCACGAGAAGTAAAGATTGGACACTTTCAATACGTTGTTATATGGAAACTGTCCAATCTTTTACTTTCCAGGAGTGTACGACGGCAAAGTATTCATGCACCACGGGGCACCTCCACATGCCCGACTTGTATGGGAGCATTTGCACATTCGATAGGCAGAGAAGGAACGATTCTGTGGCCAACACGAAGTCCCGATTTGAATTTGTTGGACATTTTCCTGTGAGGATACATGAAAAACTTTGTTTATGATGGTCGACAGGAAATGTTAGACACCGTGTTGTCACAGCGGCCCACCTTATGATAAGTTTTGCCGTCGCACAGAAGCGTGCATCTGGAGGTCGTGGTAGTAACTGCGGCCATTAGTAGTCTAAGCTTTTGTCCTGTTTCTCATCAAACAGTCCTTTTCAAGACTACCACGAATTATTTGAACAGAAAAAGACTATTAACTACGAACGCGATCTCAAATAGTAAATTATTAATTACCAGACCATTAGGTAATAATATGTCGTTGTACTTTAATAATGGGTTTTTTTCCTACGAAAAATAGGTCGAAATGAATAAAATCTGTAATAACTGTGTGATCTTGTTATATATGCATTCAATGAGTACAATAAGCATTTATTGACATATCATTCAACTTGATAAAAAATATCTATTTATGTCTATTAGAAATTTTTGCAACGTCTCTTTTTTTCTTGTGTATACGTGTCAGGCCGGGATTCAACAAAATTTATTTAACAAAATTTGGTAATTATTATAGAAAAAATTATTTTAATATATGATTGTATTTTTTTTGGATTTACCTTTCTTGTGATATTAGTTTTATACTGTTTATTTTTTCGACATTATTCATTTGACACCCAGTATAAATAATTTTTGCTCGTATGGTATAAGGCAGCTCTAACCTCACTGTCCAAGCTATATGTGTAGAACATCTTTGTGTGTAAAATTAATTCTATGTATATCCATGATTATTTTGGTTTTATCACAAGCAAATGATTGGAATATCTGGAAAAGAACCTATTTCTCAGTAATAAATATGTAGTGTAATTGGTCAAAAATGAGTGAATTTTTCCAGTAAATTGGTAGCTATTGTAAAGATGATCATAATTTTACAAAATATTGTGCTTTGGCGACCATGTGTACATAACTAATATTACAGTAAAACCTGTGAATAGCGGCCACTAGAAAAATCTGAATTGTTGGCCGTTATTCAAAGGTGGCCACAAAAGACAGGTGATGGATTTTACTCACGCCAAATTCTAAGCAAAAAACTTGCCATTGCACTGCCGACTTTTGGAAATAGCTCAGCAATGGGTATTTCGTCCTCCTCGTAAAAATCTTCATTAGATTGAACGACTTCTGCGAATCCAGCTTTGGAAAAACAGTTTGTAATGGTAGATCGAGAAACCTGTTTCCATGCGGCTGCAATCCATACTAGCGTACTTGTTAGATTTATGCTCTTTTCCGAATCTTCAAAGTCACAATCACTCTCAACGAACGTTAATAGTCTTTTGAACAAAAAACTGCGGTATATCATCTTAAAATTGTGAATTATGCCGTGATCCAACGGCTGACAATGTGACCGTAGTGTTTGGAGGGAAAAAAATCAATTTGACGTTTTCTAGCGCAACTTTAGGATGTGAAGTTGCATTATCCAGAAATAGAAGCACCTTTCGATTTTGATTTCTCATTTTCATGTCAAACTGATATAGCCGTTTTGTCATAAGATCTGATGTCATTCAAGCGTTTTTGTTATGTACCCACTCTAAAGGTAATTTGTCGATATGATTTCCCTTAAAACACCGAGGATTTTTACTTTTTCCAATAACTAAAGGCTTTTCTCCTTTTTTAGATTGAACACGATAGGTACACACGACGACCGTTATTGAGAGGTAAATATAATTGCTTTTATGCCATAAAATATTGGAATCGCCTGGCCGTGGACGCTTTCTAAGGCGGCCGTTATTGCAAGGTTTGTATATATGGAAATACTCGTATTGTAGATTTTTGCAATGTTAAATCTGGCCGTTATCACAGGTGGCCATTTTATACAGGTGGTCGTTAACACAGGTTTTAGTGTAGTAACTTTCACCAACAGACAGACGGGGCATCAAAGTTTTTGCCAATAAGATTTACTCTGTTGCCCCAAAGTTATTAGAAGAGTGCTTTAATTAAATCACCTCTGTCACCTATTTTAACAAATAGTAAACGTTTCTCCAAAAACCCTGAAAATACAAACACAGAATTTTGATATTTACAGTGCTTTACAAGGTATGTTTCAGATATTTCACGACACTAATATACGTATATACATAACTACTTTCAAAAATACCTTGTATTCTACAAGTAGCAAACATATGAAGACATAATCTATGGTCATGATATTAAATAAGTATGTCAACGCGTATATATGTAATACTTACAGAAATTTACGTGATAAAAGCGAATTTTTATGAGATATATCTCCTGCGGTCAGTCACGACAAATACATATTATTTTCTGCCTCCGTTCGAATTTTTAATTCGCCGCAACTCCCGTAGTTGCAGCAGTAGTTACTGCTCTTGTTGTTTATACCGCTATTGTTTCGCGCTCTTTTATTCTGACTGTGTGGCATCTAATATATTCATTGTTTTGTTCGTATTAAATATGTCTGGCAAAAGCGACTGTACACCTTACCGTAAAAACGCCAAAACTTGAAAGCGACAAAGAATAGGGAGGAGCAGGAACTAGAAAAACGTACAAAAATTCAGCGCACACGTCCAACAATGTGCAGTATGTATATATTTATCTCGAACGAAAATAATATATTATTTTATATGGTTACCCAGACAGAATCTGTTCTATCCTCGAGTTATAAAATACATATAATAGCGACTTAATGATGATATTTAAAGCCGATAGCTCCTTCGTTCCAGATGCTTTCTTTTTTTATTGTTGATTATAGGCCATCAATTACATTCAAGTTCTTACTGCTCTTCACTGCCGCTGTGATTTTATTTTCAAACAACGGTATGTTAATTTATTGCTACTTTTTACTGAACTATTCTCTGTAGATATTAAAATTATGTAAATATGCATGTATAATACATACATATACAGGCTGATTCATCTTCGACTCCCACCATTGCAAGGAGAAGGCAGGCTTAATTTTAGAAAAGTTTGCCAATTTTGGAGTTGTTACGACACAGTTGTGAAGAAATGGACTTATGATAAATGAAATTTTTTAAGTCAACGAAAAAGGCTAATTTTCTATTTGAGCCCATTCCCATGGCAGTTTTCCTTGGCGTTGCAAAATAATACTAAACAGACGCTTTCGATGCAATTTCCTATTTTCTAACTATCAGTTTACTTAAAATTTTTCTATGACATTTCAATAATTCCCGATGAATATCAACTTTTCTGTCGTTTACAGCAGCCGTTTGAGTTTTCGCCTGCCAAAAAGATATTTTTGCCAAACATAATTTTGCATTGAGAACAATTCGGTAATAATGAGTGGCTTCCATACATAGTGTGTTCTATTTGCAAGAACTTTGACAGTGAACTAAAGATAAAAAGAAATCTTCTTATTTTAGTATACCAATGGTTAAGAAAGAGAGTTGAAATCATATTGATGATAAGTTTATTGACCAATGTTGAATGGTACAATTTAAATATCAGGAAAGTAAATCTTCCATCTGCAATCTTGATGCTTATGATGCTGACATCAATGTAACAACTATTCCTTCTTAGAAGATTTAGGAACTTCATACAAATAATAACACACTGACAATGAAGACATATTTAGTAATTATAATACTGGCTCTGAACCTTAGATCTCCCAAATGAATCAGTCGAACGTTAGCCTCTAGGATAATCCAAAACTATTATTAGCCTTAAGTACATCATTTTCATTGAACAGAAAAAGATTGGCAGATTTTCATCCATATTTTCCCAAAAGAACGAACTAGTGTTTTCACTGTTTCCTCTGAGGTATTAAATACGATTAACATGAAGTACGATGTGATGTTGTTTATTAATACACCGCCCATGACTAGAACATGGGTGGTGATTTATAAACTTCTGACACAGCAAACGAACACCAAATACTCTTGTTACTTGTGCTAGTGGTACAGTCGAAACAGAACCCAGCACAGAATAAAAATGCTGTGCACGAAGAAATCCAGATTAATAATTCGGATAAAGAGATCAAGAAAGAAAATCTTCTCTAAAGAGAGAATATTTAAAATACCAGCTTGACAAATAATATAATTAAATAATAATATTTATTTATTAATATCCAACATGTACAAACCCAAGAGAGGACACAAAATTGAAAACGAATTGCATAATTAACAAAGTTAAAGTAAATAATACTAATTATCAGAAAAAAAAGTTATAAAGTAAATAATAGTAAGTAACACAAACAAGAAAATTAATTTAATAAAATATATCGTGAATAGTATTTCAAGGTTTTGTCATCACCGAAATAGGTGAAGGTTGCATCAAATTTGTTCTGGCTAGAGGTGGCTTAAAAGTGCAATCGCTCCGAGAGTTTAAGCGTGGAATATTGAATGCTGTATTTTCCAGAAAATAAGGGCAATCAATCTTGTTAGTAATATAGACGTTCTGAAAGAATTACATTTTATGACGTTCGAGCAATTCCAACAGCCAACCTCTGGATAAATTCCATCCAACTCAAGATAAACATTTTAGAAATTCACGGTAAATTCTATCCAGCTGTAAACAATCACATACGGAAAAAGGGTACCAAACCAGTGGCGCATACTCCAGTTTACTAAGCACATAAGCGTTGTTTCCTACATTGTCCATAGCAAAATTCAAACGAAAAATATTTGTCAACCTGAGACCAATGTATGATAGCAGTCACGAAAAATTGATATATAAATATGTATATAAATCGTAAAACCTGAAACAACATTTTCAAAAATAGGAAAATCGCTAAAGCACAAGTAAAATTGAGTATTTTCTAAAATGTTTCTGCAATTATTTCAGAAAGCTCTTACCATGTCATTAACAGGTGCGATAATTATAATATATTAATTTCAACTTTCCATAAATTAGATCACTTATGTGCCAATCTGTTCAATGTTAGTATCGTTTTGTAAAATGATGAGTGAAGGTAGCTTCCTTATACTTCACGTCTTTAGAGTAACAGTACTTAAATTTAAAAGAATTATTCGTATCCCGTAAATATGCAAACGATCCGGACACTTTTTGTTATGTTGGAGGATATACTTCCAAACATCAAAGACGATGTTCCACTCTACTAATCAGAAGAACTTGTGATAAAGATAAGTAGTGGGTACCACATATTTGTTGTATTTCTTGTACAAATCGTCTTCGACCGTAGAAGAAAAGTTCCCGGTAATGTATGCCTTTTGCAGCACCTATGATATGAAGAAAACAAAAGAATCATCTAAGCGACTGTTACTTCTGCGTCACAAAGGTATCAGGTTTCTAAGCAAAAATATATAATCGGTTGTGTAATGTTCGATAGCTTAAGGGTAGAGCACAATTTAAACACACACACATTCTATTACTCAACTCAACTTTATTCAACAACCAACAATGGGGAACTGTCCAAAAATGCCCTGGAAGTGGGGTCGCCCCACTTCCTGCTATCATAATACGCTAGAGGTTGTGTACGCTAATTTAACATCGGCGATAAGACCCGTTGGCCATTGTTATGCTCTTCCAGTTCCTGTGCCACCAGCAACATTTGGAGAATGGAATGACGAAAATGATGACATTACCGATAGTACTGATCCAGATTTTATTCCCGTAGATCCCACTGAAACATATTTGATTACACAGATACAACTTGTGCTACAACAAATTTGGTTGGTAGTTTGAACTTAAGTAAAGCCAAAACCGAGTTATTTGGCTCCAGATCGCAAAATTAGAATTCATTCAACAGTACTAAAATTAGCCATTTCCGTAACCTAGAGAAAGAATGAATAGGATTTTATTCTATGGGCAACAGTCTTACCTACTGCAGTGATGTTGGTGGTTTGATGGAAACCCTTGAACGTAAACACAAACCCAAAGAATGCCGAGTGTTCATTGATGCATCTAGATTTAGCTTGAAAGCAGTGCTATTGCATAATGGCAATGTATTGCCCTAAGTTTCAGTTTTGTTATTAGGAATGCAACTGGGATTCACAAAATAAAGCTTCTTTTTGTGCGAATGGGATAGTTGCGCTAAATTACACCATTACATTGGGAAAAGTTGCCCAAGTTGATGGTTGTTGGAGTAAAAAATATTTTATATGAAGGCCTTGCCGATAGAAAAATATTGATTTGCCCTTTCCATATAAAGTTATGCGGATAAAGAATTTTGTAGAAGGTATGGACCATGGTGTCAGCGCTTTTCAATATCTACATAAAAAACAAATTCAGTCAGCGAAACCAAGATAAAAAAGCATCTCTGGTGGGTCTTCAAGCTCGACAATTAACGTATGGCAAAAGCTTCAATGCGGTTCTGCGAGCAAAAGAAAAGGTAGCATGGTATTGTGCCACATCTGCAGAAATCAACTTCTTGGGCCCAAAGTTTCAAGAATTTCCTAGATAAAATGTCGGAAGCTTACTATAAAATGAGATGTAATATGTCACTATAGATGCATTATTTACATTGTCATTTCATTTCCATTTCCATTAAACACCTTTCAGCGTTGAAATGCGGTACCAGAGAATATAGGATGCATAGGAATGATTACTGATGGTCACTGATTAGTAGAGCGGACCAATTTTCTTGCAAAACAGCTGCGCCGATGTGAAGGTGATTGTATTGCATCAGAACTAATAAAAAGTACTCAGTATGTATCTTGTACCCGCTTAACTGTATGTAAGTGTAAGTATATATACGTAACAAAATGTCGTCGACAGATAAATCGAGAAAACGACCATTGTAGAACTGAATAAGATTATTATTAGTTTCCCGGATTTAATATACGATGGCTCAAAAATTAAATGTTTAGTGTGCAATACATACCTAATGTGTTGGTCAAAAACAGACTGTAAAGAAGACGTAAGCAGTGCGAAGCACAATAATAACAAAATTAATCGACAACAGTTTATACATTGAAAATATACAATCAAGTTTCTCCAGTTTGTCAATCCTTGGAAGACGCTTACAACAGTAAGTGTTTGTTTAATTGCTCTGTCGTGCACACGATCACTAATTTCATACATTTACAAGATGTACTATTCTTATTTTTCGTGTGTTTATGCATATTACTGTAATAGTAGAAAAGCAAATGTATATCTAATTATTTCTGATAGAATAAATGTCTCTACTTGTATACTTATATCGGTAACAAGCTCATATTGCGTCCCTATTTTACCGCATATTGTCATATATTACGAATTACACTCCCATACCGACGCAGCTGTCTTGCAGGGAAATTGGTCCGCTCTACTGATTAGAGAAGACCGTTGAAGACCTTTTACATACATGCATATCATGCATCTATGCATATCATAGACAAAAACAAGCAGAAATTTAATTTTTAAATAATCATAACTCTAAAAACAATTATTTTAAAAGACGTGTTAACACGTTTTACCTCTACAGTACAGTTATTCGAACATTTACTGACTTTTTTTTGTTTTCGACACTCTTATTAGTTCAGTTTTTCCTACAGCGGTAACTAGAACAAAATAACAGTTAATGAAATACATCAGAGTAGCTTTATCTTTCATTTCCAGTGTTTAAGGGGCGGTGGAGGGGGGATACAAAATACAATACCCGATTTTATAGGAACTCTAAGAGGACATACATATCATACGGTCTTTATTCCATGCATGATATTACAACTGTAAGGTAAATACTATTGAGTAAGTTTAAATTAACATTATATACACTTATCTAATTATTTAATGCAGCGGTTAAGTTAACTACACAGCAAAGTATGAGTGTATTAATATACATTATATGTATACGCTCAAATTTAAGGAAAAAATTGCTACCATATTATAAAAATTGCTGTCGTCGTAGTCTACCTAAATATATAAATTTTCCTAAAAAGCATATCCAGCAGAAAAAACCTAACCACTTTAAGCGTAGAGTAATAAAGAAATATTAAGTAGGCGTGGTACTTAGGATATCAGATCGGAGAACGGCTTTGATTCTTCGCCGATCGGAAAATCAGAGTAAACACTTTTCGATGCAATTCGGCAATTTAACTTTAATCAACCAGTACCTGAAACAACTAGTTGCGGTAAGACGTGGTCACGCCATAGTTCACCCGATATAGAAGCTTCACCCAATTAACGTAAATTTCTTTGAATTCAATCAAGTATTCACTCCGAATACTACTAAGTATCATGTTAAAGTAAACTATTTCAAATACTTGCAGAACAGAAAATATAACCAATATAAAGCAGTCTCACAGTAGAGAAATGTAGAATGACAGTATAGTCAGATATTGAAAAATGTACACTACGTACAGATTCATAGAGATCCAAGATTACTAAGTTTTAGTTAGTACGTTATGACGCGATCAGAATCTTCGGAATAGCTTTTCTACCGAAGGGGCTACCAACTACGGGAACGACTAGTCCAATCTAAGGAGTTCCGCCGCCACTTATTTATTTTCTATATTCCATCATTAAAAGCCAAAAGATTAAACCACAGCTATTTTTTCTAATTCATGGTGAGTGCAGCTGCCGTGGCTTCCAAGCTATATTGCTTGTCGGACTACTACTGTATGTAGTTCTTGCTTTGTAAGTAGTGTCGGTGAACATTTTTGTCTGGGCCTTGTTACAATATTACCGCGCAGTACGTAACATTGCGTTATCAGTTATTACCCAAAAGCGAATGGCACTCGATCAGAGAACTGATGCTGAATCGGCAAGCCACTGTTGTCGGACATAGCATTCAAACTTTGTACATCTGATTCTCTTACAATCAGAGATCGACTGATCCAGTGCATTTTTTACATAAAATGAAACTCTATGCGATCTCTAAGGCTTTATATACTCTACGAACGGAATTCTATTAATTCCTGCATCCTATTTCAATTATAAAAGCGCATGTAAAAGCAATAAGTACACGAACATATTTTACAAATTTCAATTTGCATATGATGTAGCTCACGCCAACGTTTATAATACATATACTGTACCAAAATCACACATGTACGAACACATGATACTGATACCGCAACCACAGACCAAAATTTCTGGATTTTTATATTAAACAACTTGAAAACCCTTAGTTTTAAAGTGGTTAGTTAATAATCATACTTATAATTTATTCTGTGTTTATCTAATTTTCATACTTTTTAACTACCCATTCCCAATTAATTAAAAGAATCAAGAGCAGATCCAATAACTATGTTACAACAAAATTAATGTAGCAAGGCTTATACAGGGTTAGTTAAAACTATGGAGACAGCGATTTATTATCGTTAATATTCATTTTAGAGAATTATGTTCAATATAAAAGTTTTTTAGGATATTTTGATCTACATTTGAGAATATTTGTTTTTTTTTCTTCAATTGCTTTTTAGTTACGTCTGTCAGCGCATTTTTTTTTAAATGGGAACTTGTCAATTTTACTTTATCATTCGATAGAGAATTTTTTCTCTTTACAATAATATTTTTGTTTTTTTTTAAATTCATTTTAATAACTTTTTTACAAGAAAAGGCCAGCTCAAGTGTTTAAGAGATGTTCGGTACATCGCAGATAGAGAGAAGTGAAACGATAAACAAACTTGAACGACATAATTTTATCAGTGGTTATTGTGCACGTCAAATCTTTGACAGAAATAATTCATTTGTGCAATTTGTTGCTGTTAATATTAACAATAGCGAGTTTAAGTGAACATGAACGAATTGAAATACTTATGATGTTGGGTTATGGAAATAGACGCTAAAGTTTACAAGACGTTTGTAATTTATTTAATAGCACGCATCCAAATAGAAATCCAATTTCTAAATCCGTTGTTGGTAAATCTTTAAGACGCTTTGAACAAACGAGTAGCGTTAAAGATTTGCCAGGGAGTGGTACACCTAGAGCAGCAAAAAGCGATGATAACAAACTT
>SMLS01071147.1:0-18093 GCA_004785975.1 Popillia japonica | reverse complement strand
AGCTGTACAGCACACGACTACTCGCGACAAGAGCACATCGTAGAATTCATTCATATTCTTAGGATTTTTTACTGTAAAAATACTACTATGATTTTATACACAAATTATAATTAGCAAGCTTATTCTATGGAAAAGAAACAAATCAATTTTAAATTTTACGTTGGTAACAAATTTCCTAGTCCAGTCAAAAAAATGCTATGTTTAATGCAACCATGCACCTTCTTTCTGAAATATATAGAATTTTGAGCTCAAGATAAACTAAGATTTGTTGGTTTTTAAAAAGGCTTATACTGCTTTGCTAGTCCATTAAGTTTTGTATTACTCGTAGCGTTTAGGATTTTAATCAATACAAGATTTAAAATGCTTTATTTGACTAGATTCAATAATTATGGAAAAAAATCAAAGGAGTAATAAATACCACTTAACCACAGTGAAGTTATAATGTTTTTTATTTAAGTAAGTCACCAGAAACACGACAATAAGAATCATCTTCATATTTTGAGTAGTTCTTTTAATACACAAACGTTCAAACTGGCTGATGAGTTGGCTAAAACAGTTGTTGATCATTGTCAACACTGCGGGCCTAGTTCTCTCTATCCTTTGACTTGCTCTGCCAGTCCTTTAGTCCCACTGTCCCCAAGTCCCCAATGGTTTCATCCAGCCATCTTCTTCGCGGCCTTCCTCTTCTCCCTTTTCCCTCTTTACCACACTTTTACACTCGTTTTATCCATTTGTCCTCCATCATGATACCCATATGCTCCGCTTCCGCTTTTGCATTTTAACTACTTGGGTGATACTTGACTGTTTGTACAATTCTGTTGCTTCTTTGTTTGTTCTTCTTCTGAAGCCTTCGCTCTCTTTGACCCCTCCGTATACCTTTCTAAGAATTATGCGCACCCATATTTCTAATTTACCATGTTGTTTCTTATTCATAGTCCAGGTTTCACCGGCGTATGTAATTGTCCGTCTTATTATTGCCTGATATACTCTTATTTCTGTTGCTGTTCTCGATATATCCTTCAATTTTGACACCCTTGTTAACAATATTGCCGCTCTGCTTGCTTTTGTTATTTTTTTATTCATTTCTTTTTCCTTGTTTCCCCTGTTAGTCAATACAATCCCCAAGTATTCAATTTGCTCTACCTTCTCTATTATATACTTTCTATTTCCACCGTTGTTTATTTATAGTATCCCTGTTCACATTATTCATTACCACGTATTTCGTCTTTTGCGTTTTTTCTTCCAATAACTTGAACACATGTTTCAGCACTTTTCTGGATCTAGCCATAAGCACCGTATCGTCACCATACGCCAGGCACTGGTGTTGACATCCATATGTTAGGCCATTCGTTTTTATCCCACTTTCTCTACGGCTGATTTTCTGAACTGAGTTAAAGAGTGGTGTGGATAAGTAATCTCTTTGCCATAACTCTATAACTGCATTAAATAAATTGAAGGAGTAAATTTGTCCACGATTTGATAATTAATTATTTACCAAGGCGTTTGTTCGTTATTTCTTTACTAAGGAAATTTATCTTTTACGATAGCCATACGCCAGGTTTTCCTTGTTCTTGAAATTATTTTGGATTTTTTAAAGCTTCAGCACTCATAATAATAGAGATATTTTACTGATTTTTTAACTGTAAGTAACAATAAATTGACTGAGTGTATTGTATATCCATACTTGATGTGCCCTAAAAGCTACTAGCTCTTCATTATTCCATTTAATAAGCTCACCCATTGATATTTTTAATTTCTTGTTTTGTTTAGTTATAAATTTTCAGATTTTTTCTCATTACTACACTCCAAAAAAAGGCTGATCGTCGGCAAGTAAAAGTTTTATTGCTAATCTTGATCAGTGAATATCCATGTTTCTTTTTACTTTTTATTTTTTTAAGAGGGATATATAATAAAGACCACAGTAGATTTACTTGTCCTCTTCCATTTCTGTCTGACTCTCAATCCTCCCTGATGTATTGTTGGTTTTATTATTATAATTTTTATCATTTCTTTTTATCTACGAAAGTTGATTTTTGAATTAAGTCCGTTGATTTTTTAATTAACTAAATTTCTGGCGGAGGTGTTCGTGTTACAAGAAGTCATGTGTATGAAACGCCTCTTGTGACCAACACTTCACAGTATAATGGTATTGATTATTTGAGTATTTTTTGCGAATGTATACTACTGCTAGTCACACGAATTCCTTGCTTTCCTTGAATAACTTTCTCGCAACATAAAGCTTTCCCTCATATTACACAATTTTGAGTACTAACTACAAGGATGTGTGTTAAACTTCAACCGAGGAAAAATGTATCCATCTATCAAGTTATGGAATAAATACATAAATTTAGACTATGCAACAAATACTTCTACTGTTGGAAGGCTTTTTGTCAATTTTCAACACGTTGTTAGCCGAAACTCATCGCAGCAAGTTTGCTCGAAAGTTTAAAACTGAATCGGAAAATATTGCTTACAAAAAAAGAAAAAAAATGGCCCTTCGGCATAATTTGCGAAGAGAAAGTTATCGCATTATCCGAATTGTACTTGCTAAAATGGCAACACGGCTAAATAACGCAAACTTTACTGCGGCTCTACCATATACGTAAAAGAAAAGAAAAACGTAATAAAAAACCCTCCGCCGATTTCGCATGCTAATCGCGCTGGGCCCACGCTGGTGTTAGAAAAATTAACGAACGTATTATCTTGCCGTTTCCCCCACAAAGTTATCTTTTAATAGCTCGGCATTTCGCTCAACGCCGGAACAAAAAAAAACAGGAGATATGTTTACTCCGTAGAAAGAAATCTAGTGAAACGCAAAAATACTAAAGGAAAAGTAGAAGAGAGATCAACCAAAATAAAAACAGGAAATACGAAGCAATTATTCGGGACTGTGTACTTAGGTAAAACAATAATAAATTACTGTGTGTTAAGCGAAGCAACCCGTAAAAATACACAGAATCTTTCATAAATATTCATCACGAGATAATGGAAATAGCTGTGTCAAATCCAGAAAATGGTCTAAAGATGCTTTTTTGTGCTTAGCGTAAGCAGTTTAAAATAAAACTAATTAGAAGCGTATTTGAAAATGTTCTCAGAGAATATCAGCTCCAATTTACAATAATCTAACAAAAAATATAAAACATACAGGCTGTTTTATTTACAATTAAAAAAAAACGACATACCTATTCCCAATAATACTAAAACTCGGCATCAGAGTTTATTCGTACTTGTGTGAGTTAATATTGCAAAAACATAGAACTACATACGTATTGCTAAAAACTAACCGTAAAGTAAAAAAGAATAATCAGCGTTTAATTAGCTGAATTTTCATGAATCCGTAAACTTTGTGTTTCTACAAAACAACCTGGAGAAAAACTACGGACAATTGGGTATAGCAGCAATATTGAGTTAGAAGATAATATGCATAAGGGTGGTGTAACAAAGATAGACTGAACTGTTATAATTAGGCGGTGACGAATTTCGAAAACCTTTATAGGATATGATTGATGACTACATGAACTATGTTTTAGAAATATTCTGTTGATAAAGGATAGTTATAAAAACGGGTGGGGAAACAAACTTCGATTCTAGTGTTATAAACTTCACATAACTGTGATCAAATCTATGCCTGCTAACTATGGAGAAGAAAATCATTAAATTTGAAACAATGCTCTAAAGTTTTAAGGTCTAAAATATAGTGTTGAGATAATTCATTACTTAAAGAATGATTAACGCAAAACTTACACCGACTTAATATCAAAGCAAATTATTATTGGTAATCTGCAAAATCATATTATTAATCATAATTTTACCGCAGTTCCATCATGTGTATGCTTTATCTAAACTCTTTAGCTATTTAAGTAAATTTTGATTATGAATTATGGCGAAATACTATCCCAGCCATCCATTATATTTAAAGATTGCCTCTTCAGAAGAAGTATATTATCGGCGAAATCCAAACCATCAACGCTACAATAAGTACTGTATCAAACTAGTTTTTTTACACGTGCACTACAAATTGCTCCTTGTACCTATCAGAAAACTTACCTGCCCAGATTTACTTGAAGGACATTTCAAAGTATGTATATTACACATTTAAAAATACTTCTATTTCTGCACAAATTCATATTAAATATTTTATCCGTCCAGTATTCGAAACTTATGCAATATTATTTGTTACTGTGTAGTAACAGTTGGTTGAATTGCATGGTGAATGCGTCAAACATAAATTACGACAAATAGGACAATGAAAGAACGGAGTTCACAACTGCCATCGCTGACAAAATTGCCCCTGACAACAGTCTATGTAATATGGTAGACAGTGTAGAGAACTTTATAAATATACTATTTTATTCAACAAGTCATGTTAGCGGCAGAAGTAGCTAACAGACACAACGTAAAATTGTAGGACGAGCTAAGCAAATGCCGAAAATCAGCAATAGAGTTCTTTTTATTCATAAATTATTAGGAAATTAATACAAAACTACCGAAACAAAACATGAACATTCTAATGGCGCAACGTTTGATAAATGAAAATTACTTCACAGAATTGTAAAACTATGTAGAAAGATTATATTAGGGAAGTTGAAATTTAACTTTTACAGAAATAATTGGCAACTACTGCATCTTACTCTGGCATGAAATTAATTTTTGAATAGATCTTTCATAATTAGTTGTAACCCATTATCAAACGATAGACTTCATCAAGAATATTAAGATTCATAAGGTTTATCTTACCTTTAATGGCTAATCTATTTTTTAAATATGTAGTCTGTTTACGATAACAGACGAGGCAGGTCCTAACCAGTAAAATCACCAATAACTACCTATACAAAACGAAATACCCAAAAATAACTATTCTCACTATCGAAGATGTAGAATTTTTTCGATGCAGAGAGAAAACGATTAGATAGAGAAACGATTAGGCAATAATTATGACGTGTAGTGATGACATACCTCGTCTGTTATCGTAAACAAACTATTCTAACAAAACTATCTACTACATCTATCCCGCAGTTCTATGACATTTCAAGGATTCAGTACAGTGCAATCGTAATAATGTCATCCAAACCTGAAACTGCTTGTAGTATCAAAAGTGTTGCCTTCCTTTTAATTCAGATACTTTAATAAATCGCTTCATTCAGCAGAAGTGAATTGTGAAACAGTAACCAATGGATTGATAGCACTATGACGATTAGTCGCAACTGTGTCCAACCACATCAGAGTCCTACCAATGCGTCAGTAACTGCTGTAACTGAAATTAATTTTGTAATAAAATTAAGAAAATGTTTAGTAAGTGGTTTGCAAATTCATCGAAAAAACTGTATACCGCATATCATCCCACCTGCAATTCCGAAGCGGTCCACAACATAAAAAGCCTTCGTAGATTTAGAGTAAAAATAGCCGTACATAATGTCTGAGTCCATTCATTGGCAAGTACAAATAACGACTCCAATAATAAACAGTTCCGAAGTTGCGTTAAAAATGTCAGTACTTTATTCAGTATAGTATAAATTTACCGATGTTGTACCTAATTATGAGTTAATGCAATAGTCAGAAACATCGGGAAGAAATAACCAAACTTGCTGGATTACGTGTAGCATTTTACCTTAATATCGTAGAAACTGCATGAAAGTCCTTTTTCGTGAGCAAACTCGTAGCAACTATAATATTAAGTACATACGTATAATATGAACTACCCAGGCAAGAATTACATAGATAGCAATTTACTCTTCTTCACACACGAAAACTAGTAATATCGCCAAACTAACAAATGATTATTACAGAAGTTAGAGGTTTAGATACGTGTACTGATTCTGTAATGAACGTTGGGATTAGTGTAAGAACAAATTCTTTCGAATTGCAGTAATTAACATTCCGTTTTAGCACGCCTCATCTGGTCACATTAGTGTTCTCTATATACCGCTCTTACTGCCCTGAAAAACCTATTCTGCTTATTGTATTTAAAAAGGTAGAAACACATGTGATATGCAGTAAAATCCTTTCTACAGAATGATATACAATTATGTCACTTCTTGAAATTAGGCAATAAATAATATCAAGAAGAATCGGAATCTTTAAAGATGAACCTATCTGTAGATTATGCAATGAGGAGGAGAAAACAGCCTACCACATTGTATTTGAATGCGCGGCATTGGTACAACGGAGACAGTCGCTTTTGGAACAAACTAACCAATCAACAGGTCTACCGCAATGAGATTTACCATACAGGCTATTAAACCTAGTAAAGGGGACAAACCTGTTTTTGTAAATAAATTCACCAGGTACGGAATAATACAATAGGCCTTAGGCCGCGGTGTTAAGGGGATGACGTGAAACCTGATCCGTACCCAGTGCGCAAATCAATCAATCAATATCAAGAAGAAGAACATAAATTTTATACATAAACGTTGTAAATGTGACTGACATAAAATAGAGAAATGTCAACTGCACATCCGAAATGTTTTGTTATTATATACACATAAACCCTCTATTTATTTTCTCAGAAATGTAGATGATACATAAAGTTTCTCAACAGCAGGTAATAATCAAATCAATAATGGTAACCATTCTAACAGAGGGAATTAAAAAAAGCTGCAGATAACTTATTAATTTTTGGATTAATAAACTCTGTTTTTATGTTTCGTATTTTGAATTTTTATTTCAGACAATATGCAGTAATGCATTCAAATCCCATTTATTTTGCTCATTCCGTGTTCTAAAAATTACCATTTATTTCAATTCTATGAACTACAGTATCTCATCTGTTGCGTATTCATGAATGA
Source organism: Popillia japonica (assembly GCA_004785975.1). Lineage (NCBI taxonomy): Eukaryota > Metazoa > Arthropoda > Insecta > Coleoptera > Scarabaeidae > Popillia > Popillia japonica. Next base: position 11,308 of record SMLS01071147.1, on the reverse strand, counting down.
AGACCTTACCTCACTAGATTATAGTCAAAAGTAATATATCCACTTGCACACGTTTCGACAATATACATATGTATTTGTCAATTACTTAGTCTACTACTACTACTGTTACAACGTTTGATAGCAGTAATGAATTCCTTCAGAAAATAAATAGGAGTAAAGGTATGCCATCTATTAGTGCTGTTCGTCTCTAGCGTGGTTTAGACGTCGAGTTACCGTGACTTTCTATTGCCTCTAGAGTCTCTTTGCTCCTGAAGAAGCCACTTGCAGTTGTGGCAAAACGTCGAGTTTTATATTGTATATTTTGTGCATTTATTTATACTGTATATATACATACATATGTATATATACCTATACATATTGCAAAGCATGAGACGCTTAACATCCGAAAACCGTCATAATAGAGACTTGGACCGTGTCAGCCTTCGATATTATGTATTGTAATTAGTTAATTAATTTTTCGTCAAATTCCATTAATTACTATATGAAAGCGTCAAACGGCAAGCAACTGACTTTAGAAAATCGTTCTGCAATTTGTACTTTTAAGGAGGAAGGATACTCAGAAAGTACCTACAATCGATGATAGATTGAAAATTTCACCGGCAATCGTTCATTACGCCTTGACAAAGATGAGAGAAACGAAACAGTGTAGTTATCGGAGAAGAACGTATATGAAGAATGTTTATTGTCTACCGTAAAGGGCAATTAAGATAATTTGAGCGTATTTTGCTAGTATAAGGAGTTAGTTAGAAATAACTGGCAAAATGCCCAAAAAAGAATATTTGGATATTTTGTCAAATAGCACATTGCCATCAGGAAGGCGCATTATCCCTCAACCATTTACATTCCAGTAGGATAACGATCCCAAACCCACAGCCACAATACGTCAAAACTTATTGGAAGAAGGAAAAGCCGCATTCAAGTCAAAGCTGTGGTCTGTCACATATTGAGCTGAGGTTGGGATGAGTTGGGCAGAAAAGGAAAACCCGACAACCACAGGATGTTTAAGAGTTTTTCTAATACTTGCAGGAAGCTTGGCAAGAAATTCACCCCAATTACCTGGAAAGATGAGTAAGTAGAAGGGCCAGAATTTGCGAAGCCATGATACGGGCCCAAGGGAGGATATATGGATGAAAATAACTATAAATTTTTATTAAAATCGCAGCATATATGTTTTTCTGAAAATTCCTTGTTCCTTCCATACTTTACAATGTAAGATTTATGAAATAATGCAAAGTATGATATATATACAATTGAATATTAAAGAAAAAAATTATGACCCACTGGTAGTATTTAGAATTCACACATTACTACGCTCACACTTACTAGGATCCCTATCTGGATGAAATTGTTGTCAATAAGCTATATATCCCGAAGATGTTACGCAGTAAAAAAAGAAATATGTATATTATATTCTCAAGTGAAATTGAGCTATATTTTTTAGTTATTCACTTGTATAATCAGTCATTGCCGATTTAAGGCTATGGCAATAAATGCCGTTTAATTATTATTTAATTATACTTTTTGTTTCGAAACTACTAGCATTTTATTTAATGTTTGGGTAGCTACAGTACCAGCACTGTCTCTAATTCAAATTATTTATGTCTTGGCTGACCCTTGCGCTACCTCCCACCGCTTCTACCTTCGGCGACTAAAACCAGATCTAAACCAGGTAAATTGTTACTGCGGCCGACAGGCGCTAATTACAGGTGTGTTGGCAACAGCTTACCTGGTTTAGACCTGGTTTTAGCAACAGTTCACCTGCTTTAGACCTACTTTTAGCAACAACTTAGCTGGTTTTGGACACCAACACCTACCGAAGGTAAGAGTGGTAGGAGATGGCCCAAGTGCCCCCATACCTATTAACTCTTAAAAAATCTTGATTGTTCACCGTTAAAGAGCTTCAACCACTTGGTTCATAATACCGTCAATCTACTTTCCACTAACTGTTGCTTGTATTCCCTCCCTTAATTTACATACAGGATGCATGCGTAGTAACAGCCTCCTCGAGCAGCATTCTAGTAGTATTTGCGAAGCATGTAGTAAATTAGATTGCTCGACATGGTTAGAGGATATTATGCAATACACTACTAAGATCTCATGACAACTGTTTATTCCTATAACCAATTTTTGAAGTAATCTGATTCGTTACAAAAGCAAGCGACGTAATATTAAATTGATGATAGAGTGTCTATTAAGCGCGATTTAACTATTTACTAATATAATTCACTTTAAGAAATACATACATATTTTGCCATAGCAGTTACGAGATGCATAATGTATGTACATACATTCTTATAGTAGTAGTAAATTCGTTTTATATTCAGTTTAACTATACCATCTACTCTAAAATAGTAAAACTCGCAAGGAACAAAAAATATCTCGCGAAATCTCTCGGTACGCACGTATGTGGCATGTTGCCAGTGCATTGATTGATGTATCTACCAAACGCGAAACGTGACATTTTGTATATCGGCTTCTAAATTGATGGATGAAACAATATCAGTTTGGTTTTTTTAAGCCGGAATCATGATAGACAGTTCACGCTTTCCGAATTTCATCTCGCCGGTCATAGAGAAAAAAAGCACGACCTACCCTAGCAGATCGAAATAAGTTTGAAAGTTCTCGGGCAGTGATACATTGTTCCACTTGTCACGTTTTAATTAGATTTATAATTGGAAAGCATAATTGCTTGGAGCAAATAGTTACAAATTGAGATCGGGTGTTTTTTAATTAATTTCAAAGTTACAGAATGAACAATCTTTCATCACAAAAGTAAAGTCAAATTAAATTAATGAAGCCTTTAATAAATGAGAAATGTTCATGTACATGTAATACAGAACATTGTTGTAAAGGAGGAGGAGAAGGAGAATTGAACAAAACGACTCTCCATCCCTTAACAATATTAATTGCCCACAGTGGGGAATACACTCTAAATGTCGCACAAGTAGTCAACTACTTATACGGATGCTTTGAAATCACATGCCACAAGCACAGAACACTTAGATGAGCTTCTTTTTTGAATTCAAAGGTTTAACCAAGACATCTAGATAATTGTGCAAATAGCAATAACGTATGGAATACACCGTGGCTATTAAAAAAGGTATGAGGTAGCGCATAATAACTGTAAAGAAAAATTTCGAAAGCCGCCATAAAGCGAAAGGGACCATGAGATAATGAATAGATCATAGAGTTACCAAGGACATGACATAAATGCAGCTTGTAAATGACAATGCATGTAATTGTGAACATTGCATCCTAAATAAAACACGAACTACGGCATTGCATGTGGTAATTTCGAATAATATATGTAGTTGACACAAAAGCAAATGAGCTATCGAAAAATATAATTCATCAATGAATATGTAAGGTGTTCGATTGGAAACATCATATAAGGTTAGTAATCTATGTGTATCAATAGAATGTCGTATCTACTATATGTGCAGTGCTTTCAATTGATAGCAAAACCCACGCGACCTCTTTTAGATATGCAACCCACTTTACAGTATGGTAATACATATTTTTTTAAATAAAATTCCTCCAGAAATTTTTATTTACATATATTCACAATTAAAATTAGGTTAGGTTTATATTGTAAATAATCACAACTAACAATAAGTAACGGAAAAATAATTTTAATAAATTTTGAAAATGGTTTCCATTGTTCGCTAAACAAATATTTACTTTGCGTTTTAAATTTTCAAATACATTTTGCAGTTCTTCTATGGAGATATTATTTATCTCTTCTCATATAGCTGCTTGAAGTTCTTCTAAATCGTGTAATCTATTTCTGAAGACTTTATTTTTTAAATTGCCGAACAAATAAAAATCTAATGGTGTCAGGTCTGGAGAGCGTGGAGGCCATAAATGATCGCTTATCAATTACCAGAAAATTGTCTGAGATGTTCTTGCGTATCTCTAGCTCTGTGTGCAGGGGCATTATCTTGTTGAAAGAAACCCTGTTGTAGCTCATCATCGTGTAGTTGTGGTATGAATTCGTTTAATATTGCACGGTATGGTTCAGCTGTAATGGTGTCATCGAAAAATATTGGTCCAATAATTCTCCGCCTAGACACTGCTATCCCAATTCCTATTTTTATAGGATGTAAATTGGTTTCGACAAATTCATGAGGATTGTCAATAGCCCAAATCCTGTAGTTCTGTGAATTAATGTACCCGGAAAGATGGGACCAGGCTTCATCACTAGAGAACGTCAAGTCGAGAACATTATTATTATTTAAATGTTCATTAAACAGCTGGCAGATTATAACCTTTCGTTCAAAATCAGTTGGAAGTAATTGTTGTACCACCGATAATTTATAAGAGTGCATAGTACATATATGTATGTATTTTTATGACCTTTTTTACTTATCTAAAAGAATATGAACCATAATGACTTCTTACACATGTAATTAATACCTGTCTGGTTAGTTAATTTTGGTACAGATTTCTGCTTCTTTCACGAATATCATCTAAGACATCTTCGTTTAATTTTGTAGGTCTGCCAGTAGGTTTATTTTTGCAAATGCAATGTCTATCTTCAAAACGATGAATTATGATATGCCTGCGGTGTTTCAGTGCATTGTAATCCATATCAAAATTTGGGAACGCCTCAGTGAATTGCTCAATACAACTTTATAATAGTATATTACATAACGAGAGTTGTAAGTAGCTTATTACATGTGAGTAGAAAAATTGTGAGCATGTAAAAAGCTTACAACTAGTTGTATACTATATTTTTTCTACAAAAAATTTCTACGAACGTATTTACATTGTTTGTTGTACGCTAGTTCATAAATTGCTGGTATACCTTTTCATATCTTCCCCTTGATTTTTCTGGTAATAGATTTTCGGTAGTGTTCGCAGCTAACTGAATAATACTGGGTATTACCTACTCAATTCATCCGATGAACTCATTTCAGTTATTTATTTTAAAATAAATGTATATTCGGATAGCGGACAGCGAGTTTTGATTAATTTTAATCTGTCAAAATTATGGGCGGGTTCTAAATCGTTTCCATGGTTATTTGATTGTTTTTATATAGAACTGAAGCGTAATTTTTTTTATTACGTGCTAGTAATTACATGTCAGTAGCGTGTAATGATCTGTTTACTTAGCAACCAGATAGTAGGTAATAGGTAATTTACTAGTAAGGGAGTAGAAAAAGAATATTTCCAATTCCCATTATCATCTCGTGTACCACTTCGGTAATGTGCCTTTAATATAAAGGCATCATGTTCCAGTGTGGACACCATTATGATAATCTGAAACAACAATTCTTATTTTCATTGTCATTACAATTACTACAAACTTACCAAGCACACCAAGCATTATTTCCTGATAGTTTAAAAAAACTTTTAGGGCAATTAACGAAAATGCAGGAATAAAATAAAGATGAAAACAACGAGGCAAACAGAGGCGTATAAAAACTGTCAAATATCGATTTTGATTTTGTAACTATCAGGTTAGACCGGTTACCGGTTAGACAGTGGTTAGACAGCTTAGGAATATTATTTGTTTTATCAAATATTATTTACGTCATCTTACGTCAGAGATAACGTCGGTTTCGATTCTAAATGAAAGCTCTGTATGATCCTGCAGGATTTGGCTTCTAAATATCAGTTGGAGTATTGTGATCACAAAATTGACAGATTTTCTTTGACTGTTTACCTTTCTAAAGAATAAAATACTTAATAATAACTTATACCGATTACCACGTCAATTGTGATTAATCACAATATTTTATTGAACAATCTTTATTACTATGGCATAAGAACCCAAAGAACTATTCGAGTCATATGCATATGGTAAGAGTGTATGAGAGCTCACGGAAATAATATACGTTCATTCAGACAGCTGTGTTGTGCTATCTGGCTATATCTGGACGACACATCTACACAATAAAGCTGAAAATTATGATGTACATATGTAGTAATTAATAACATCGAAATTGCTGATCAGATCTGACAGCGTTCATGCAATAAATTTATACTTAATAATAAAGAAACCAAAATATCAATCTTTACAAAACTTGCTTCGGCAAAACTAAAGTGAGAATCCTATATTGATAGCTCTGTCGAAATTAAACAAGGCAAATGCAAAAAAAATGTGATAGTGCCACACTTTATTTATTATTCAGATTTTCACGTTCACGTAAATTGCTGTATATTATTTTAGGGTACGAATAAAAATACAAACACAGGATTACTCTTACACAAAAAGCCAATTTGCTTTATACGTAATTTGCCCCCTACGGAGACGTATAGAAATTCATTTGTAGAGTTGGCCATTCCAACAGTGTGCGGTCTTTGTGCGCTGGAAGCGGCCTCGTATGTATGTATGTAATAGAAATTTTAATAAATTTTCAACTAATGCTAACTCCCATGGCCACATAAACCGAAACTACATTCGATGTGCCATAATAAAATCAGAAGTACCTATGGTAATTTTTATATGCATCAAGGCACAAAAATGTAGGTATAACTTCATTCTTAATGCATGGAGGCAATGTTTGCCTGTACAACTTACGGTCGACATGTTTGCAATCTCATAACCTACATATACACAGTTGATGAGATTTTTTTTTGCTCGGCTACTGGCTCGGAACGTTGAGTTCCAAGAGGATATTGAGTTACATATACATATATTTATCTACATATACTCAGTGAAATTAGAAGTGTTACACTCAGAAGGAGTAATTTGTTCAACTTGATTTTTTGGCATATATACACAGTGAGTCGTTAAGAATGGAAAATGTGGATACTGGGAATAGTAGAGCCTAAAATATGAAGATTGACCGCGGCAAGCCTTATGCAAATGTTACTCGTTTAAGAGATACAGGGTGTTAAAGATAATAATTTCATTTCTAAATTTTCAAATAACTCAGCAAGTTTTTATAGAATCAACTTGAAAATTGGTATTATTATGTTTTTCAGCATAACGAATAAGAATTTGTTTTGATTTTTAAATACGAAGCTCAGGTAAATAATGAATAATAATAAGAAATAATGCATAAGTACACACTAAATCATAGTTTATTAGTAGAGTTTTTTAATAGGCCTTACGGCCACATAGTATTCGCAAGAGGAAGTTATAACGTCTCTAGAGTGTTCATAGTAAAAAAAATAAACATGAAAATAATAGCTTCTAAAATTAATTTGTCAAAAGGGTAGCAAGTTGATACAACTGTCATATGTAATGCAAGCGCCCACGTATTATACCGGTCAATAATTTATTTAGAGCAACTGCTCGAAATGTCCACCACCCACTTCAATGCACTTTTCTATTCGTTTTTTTAGAGATCGTCTAATGTTAAAAAACAGCCCTGCATTATTTCTGATTACATTGGCAGCTTCTTGAATTTTTTGAAGCAACTCTTCACGGGAATCAATTCGTACCTTGTAGACTATATCCTTCAAACTAGACCAAACAGAGAAATCTAGGGGGTTAAAATCTGGACTTCTAGGTGGCCAAGGAAATTTACTTCCACGACCAAACCATCGATGTGGAAACTGTTCGTTCAGATAATTGCGCACAGGCAGAGGAAAATGTGGTGGCGCTCCATCGTGCATAAACCACATGTTTTGTCTTAGTTCAAGTGGTACATCTTCTAGTAGTTCATTTAAATTTTGTTCAAGAAAATCTAAGTATAGTTGACCGTTCAGATTCGGTGGGAGTACAAAGGGACCAATAAAAAATCAGATATCATCCCACACCAAATGTTTATCTTGAACTCATGCTGGAAATGTCTTTCCCTTATGGCATGTGGATTCTCAGAATCCCACAAATGATTATTCCTCCAGTTGAAAACTCCCCGTCTAGTAAACATTGCTTCGTCAGTGAAGAGAACTTTGTCAAGAAAATTTCGATCCTCGTTCTGTTTTGTCTGTAAAAACTGCGAAAATCGTAGACGTGCCGCAGGATCCTGAGGTAATAAATTCTGCACGGGAGTGAAATGATAAGGGTACAGTTTCTCTTTTCGTAAGATTCTATTGATAGACGTTTGACTTATTCCTGTCGCTGCACTTAAACGGCGAGTACTTACGCCTTGGTTTTCGGTAACACGAACTAGAACTTCCTCCTCTTGTTCTACCGAGATTGTTTTTGGAACACCATTATGACGCTTACGACGAAAACACCAAGTTTCTCCTAGGCGATTATAAAGATTTCTAAAAAATTTATGATTTGGTTGTCTTCGATTTGGATGTAATTCTAAATATCTTCGGGATGCGGCAAGTCCATTAAAATCTCTTTGAGCAAAAACACCATATCTCGCATTTCACTATTAGAAAAGTCGTTATGCCGTGGCATTTTTTTTTACTACTTATTCTAGTACAAATAAAACAGAAAAAGATAAAGCTACTTGCTTAGTACTATACTCTTTAAAACAAGCTGAACAAGCATAAATAATGATAGCTGTCAGATGCATTTAAGCCAACTTAGTATTTTCAGAAGAATAAGCCAACTTTGTATTTGAAGGACTAAAAATTGTATTAATAGGCCGAAGTGCATTGAAACTTTAGAAGGCAAATATCTCGAAAACGGATCAAGATATCAACATCAAACAAGTATGTATTTTTCATGTAAAAAGGTTGTTCTTTCAAATTTTCGATTCAGTTTATGTGATTCTACACGCTCAAGAAAGATAAGCATCGATTTATCTATTCAGCAGCCACCTATGAGCAACGTTAAAATTGAAGACAAATTCTTATTCGTTATGCTGAAAAACATAATAATACCAATTTTCAAGTTGATTCTATAAAAACTTGCTGAGTTATTGGAAAATTTTGAAATGAAATTATTAACTTGAACACCCTGTATCTCTTAAACGAGCAACATTTGTATAAGGCATGCCGCGGTCAATCATCATATTTTAGGCTCTACAATTCCCAGTTTCCGGATTTCCCATTCTTAACGATTCACTGTGCATGCTATGATAAGAATGCCAACTTTTTATCATTGATACTATTTTGCGAATAAAAAAATTGTCTTAATTTTCTGCGAAGAGATTCATATTCATGAGAGCTGACTAATATAGAAATGTTTAGTTATTGCGTGTCCGTCTACAATTGCTAAGCGTAACAAAATGCCCAAGGTTCCACGACATCCAAATTATCGCCGTGTTAGTAACTGTGGCATTGAAAATAACTGCGAGATCCCATTTTGTTGCAGCACAACGCATTCCCGACATGACAAACTTTACGTGCATACATAATAAATTTGGTCGCCGCATTGATGCCCGTATTACTGCTCATAGTGAACAGTTTAAACATGATATCGAAGGCTTCCAGGGTATGAGTCTATATTATGAGGGTTTCCCGATGTTGACCGTGTCATGATTAGGGGGGTACCCTCCCAGATACCCCTAAAGCAGCCCCTTACATTAGTGGCAAAACGTCGCGTTTTTTATTGTATATCTTGTGCAATTTATTTTTATTTGTACTGTATATATTTTACTAATCATGACACGGTCACCACTTTGAACATATTTTGCAAACATGTCGGCCTGTTTCATTTACACTGATTCTTCTCAGGACCACCACAGATTTCGTAAAAAGATTTTTTTATGACAAACTAAAATCTAGTATTCATAAAAATAGTTCACAATAGACTGATCTTTCTATTGTGAAGTACGACGAATAAAAGCTGACTCGATAAAGTTAACAACGGTAGGTCACTAAACTACCAACTTATATGTTTATGTCTCTTTGTCTTGTTCTCGTGCAAATACTAGCCATCTGCGTTTCAATGCACTATTCACTATTCATACGATCTAACAGTTTCTTATCGATTTCTTACTTTCATATGCGTGATCTTGAAAAACCAGCAATATTTGGATAAATGTAGAGTAAACAAAGAAATAGACCGACATTAACTGCATTTTGAGCTCAAAAATTTGAAAATTTGTGTGTTAACATTTCGTGTAAAAAGCAATTTAACCTCCAATATTTAGAAGTAATAAGTAAAGCCGCAATACAGTTTTCTTAGAAAATGTTAATGATATTCTAATATGCCCAATTTGTTACGGTCCCTATACCACGCAATAAACAGTCAAAAATCTAAAATATAAAACGTCAAATACAATGAGATAACAATATCATGTATTTGAAAACAAAGTGTGGTTCCTGCTCTAGTTTCCCTTGATATAGCAGAATTAATTAAACTATTGATCTAACTCGGAAACCACTTTATTTAATTAAGCTGAAAACGAATCAATAAAAAGTTGCGATAAATTCACAGCATTCTGATATATTTTTAAAGCTACCGTGTTGTTATATTTTATGGAAAAAGTTTGCAAAATCTACATGGAAAACTCGAGGATTTAAAAAAACTCTACAGAATGTTTTCCGCCCAAACTTCTAGCAAGTACTTTCATTGTACTTATTCAGTTAGTTCTTCGACTGGAAGTTCACATTCAGACTGTGTAGAACGGGATAATATTATAATTCGAAATTAAGACGAAAACTTGTACATACCGTAACAATGTTTTAAGTAAGTAGATATCGTTTCAATAAAACTCATCCCCGAGTATTGGTCTTTTTGTTCCGCGAAGTGGAGAGTCTTTCGAATTACGGGAAGTTCGAGTTTGCCGAATCAATTTATTACTTTGCTCCGTGCTCGAACTTCAGCGGAAGACAATTTCTTTGTTTCCTGTCGTACCGGGAGGGACGACTGCACACGCACTGCCTATTTTTCGAAATTAAATACGCATTAGAAAAACCAAGACTAAAAGAAATGGTTTTATATTATGTATTTATTCATAGGAAGTATAATTACAAAATTTTAGGTTCTGCGTTGCTATAAACGTTTCAACGTTAATGCTTATAATGCGGAAATTACACCGAATTAACCGAGATACACTGTGGATCGATATCCGAAATATTGGTTTAGACAACAAATAATACTGTTAACAACTTGTATCAGACCATAAATTACATTGTCCCACATTTATGTAAAATGCATTATACCGTTTTATTAGTAATAATTCCAAAACCAATTTATATCAATGATAAAATAAGTTTTTCTGACAAAAATAATAGGCAGGTTGAGGTTATATCAGGGGATACTCTATAAAGGATAGTAGTTGTTTTACCTAAAGCTATAGAAGGATTTAAGGCGGAAAATTTTGATTTAAAATTGCAGAAGGTGATGCACAAGTAAATAATGCTTGAAATGTTTTTCAACTAAAATTCTTTTCTAGTAACATAAAATTTCACCAAATTCTTACTATATTTTAAACACGAACAATTCGACTAACCTATGTATATATATATATAAGCTTTAAACAGGCCCTTCAGGCCCATAGCTGTG
>SMLS01071143.1:0-53498 GCA_004785975.1 Popillia japonica | reverse complement strand
GATTATTAAAATTACGGTTTAAGATATTAACGCCTGATCACATAGTCATCGGTAATAGGTCATTAAACGTGTATCAGTCCAGTTTCCAGTAAAATACTGACTTACCTGCCAAAGGTGACCGATTTTTATTGTTTTATATGATTATTTTCAGGAACGATCAATATAGGTGCGGGCGTAGTGAGATAAAGGAATAACGGACTTACCTGTAAAAAAAGAAAAAAATATCATCAATCAGTCATACTATAGCAATCGAAAATTAAAATTAAACTCTACCGTCATGAACTGAAACTACTACTACTATTGCAAATGAAGCCTTTGCTGCAAGAAAGGCGCAGCTCCAATTTGCTAGTAAAATAAGTTACAATTCGAACAGGTATATGAATTGTTATGTTTTTGGAGGGGTTACTGCTAACCACCAAAAACAATGACTTACTGTTCTAATCAAGCTTATACTCCGTAGGTTAGATGTTAGATATCACATTAGATATCAAGATAAGCAAAAAACAGGCAATTGTAACAGACTTACTCAAATAAATAATAAGAATCTCTTGTAATTGCACTGCTCTCACCATAAATACAGTAGGCCATAAAGTATTTGCCACCTTTCACAGCTCTTATTACAAGAAATATGTAAGAAATAAAAGAAATTCTTTTGTAAATATTTTTTGTTATGTCTATACACAACGAATATTAATATTGGGAGGATCCTTCAAAGGTTTTTATGACATCAAAGGCACATATCGCAATTCCTCAAGCTTTTGCTATAATCTATTCGCATTCTACTTTCGTTAATTCACAAGTTTGAGGCAGCCTTTGTTACTCGGTAAAGTAATACATACTGCATAAAAATAATCACAGACACAATATCTTTTCTCTGACATTCACAGGCGAAAGGCCATATGTATTCGACACCCTCCGTAAAATCAAATTTTATCAACACTATTGTATTTCTGAGAAATATGCTAGATAATGAGTAACCTGTCATACGCTATTTTTGGTGGTTATTTTTGAATATTTCTGAAGGAAATAAAGTGTAACTTGTGAATGTCAGAGAAAAAATATTGTACCTACGGTTCTTTTTGTGCAGTACAATCTTATTGATAAAGAATCACAGGCAACTGGTGGTGACCGATTTAAATGAAATTTAGTGGGTTTGCAGACTGATGCAGTGTAAGAAAAACGACAACTTTCATAGATGCTAAATCGCCCGTTTTCTGGGGTGGAGGCGATCAAGAGCCATGCAACTCTACTTTTCGCTTTTTGCTATCTCCAAAACTATAAGACATATCAAAAAAAGTTAAGACAAATATATAACTGTTTTATGAGTAGGTACTCAAAGATAGCGAAAAAAAAGTTTGCCTGTCATCGTTCTTGTTTTCCAGAAACAACCCCCATTCCCGAAAACTAGCGATTTAGCAGCTATGATTGAATGAATATGAAATTGCCGTTGTTCTTACACTGCATCAGTCTACAAACTCACCAAATTTCATTTAAATCGGTCACCACCTGTGTTTCTTTGTGAGTAACGAACGATGCCTAAAGCTTGTGAATTAACACAAGTAGAATGCGAATGGATTGTAGCAAAAGTTCGACGAATTGCGGTGTCTGACTTTGATGTATTCGTGAAGACACAAAAATGTGTGGAGGATCCTTCCAATAGTAATATTCTTTTTGCAAAGGCATAACAAAATGATACAATTTTTTCTTTTATTTCTTACATAGGTACTTCGTGTAATCAGAGCTGTGAAGAATGGCAAATACATATGGCCAGGGCTGTATATAGAAATCACGAAGAATAAAGCCATGAACAAAATGTTGCCATTTTTCCTAAATATGATTCAAAAATTATTTAACCGAGCCACATTTAATTACAGTGACAATCATTTTGTATGTGTTTTTTTAAGTTCAGCAAAGAAGTCACTCTTCTCACAGTCTAAGAAAATTGCTACAGCAAATCAAATTTTTGCACGGAAAACGAAAAATACTGTGGAATTATTTTACGTCTGTTGTATGGCTGTTTGTGTGGCAAAAACAAAGCAAAAATATTTTGACTAATCGCCAATGAACTGATGATAGCATGTCATAAAGTGGAATGTAATATTAGACATTACTAAAAGATTTTCGTGTTATTCTTTTCATTTACTTTACAACTCTATCTTATTATGGCCATCTTATTATGGCTTATACAGGGTGTTCGGAAAACAATGGGCATAATCACATATATATTTTTTAAATAGAACATTGTGTATATTTTTGCATTTTTGGATGTCACTGACTATTGTCTATACATACTTATTTTATTTTTTTATTTGATGCGCTTGTTTAGTGGAAATTCATATTTTTGTTAAAAAATCGATATTTACATAGCCCCATTAAAAAAATCAATACTGCTACAAATGTGATGTTTACGATGAAATAATTGGGAATTCTTTTAGCAAGCCATAGAAGAGACTTTGGGCAAAATTTGATGCTGTTGCGACATACAGGGTGTTCAGCATTCATGATCTAATTTCGGAAACTTTGACTAACTTTTTTAGATTTTTTTTTAAATTGGACACCTTGTATATTTTTGCATAAGCGAATGCGGATCCTAATTATGAAAAATTTTTCATAATATGTTCCTATGACTATCTGTAGTCGTTTATGATAAAAACGCAAAATTTAAAACTGTCTACGAATTGCATTATTGAAATACATACGTAGATATCAAATGTGCTAGGATTGCATAAATGTGAAAATATGAATACTGCCAAGTATGTTAATACTAATAAAAAGTTGGGTTACTATAGTGGTATGTAAATGAATAGAACATAATAGTGTTTCAGGCTTTGAATTTGTATTGTAAAAGTTTATTTCACGGTATGAATAATTCTAAAGAAGAACATGTAGATATCTTTGAATTACGTGACAGCGAAAAAAAAATGCTTTCTTGCAAGCAGAATTTATGCTCAAAAATATCCTGACAAAAAACATCCAGATAAAAGATGTTTTAAGATGTTGTTGAAAATGTTCAGAGGAACGGGAAGTGTGAAGTCTAAAACAGCAAAAATTCATTTTGTTATTAGTTACATATTTTGAATTACATATACGATTTTAGCGAAAACAACTAGAAATAGTCATACATAATTTATGTAATTAACAAAATTTGTCCATAATTAAGATCTGCAACCGTTAGTGATGATGTATATATTTACATATATACATCTTTCGTCTGAATGTCTTTTGTCAGAATAGTTTTGGGCATAAATTGAGCATAATATAAAGATCATGAATACAAGTTCTTTGTTAAAATAATTCATACCGTGAAATAGACTTAAAATATAAATTCAACGCTTGTTACCTTCATATTCTATTCATTTACATATCACAATAGTAACCCAACTTTTTATTAGTATTAACATACGTGGCGGTATTTATATTTTCACATTTTATGCAATCATAGCACATTTAACACCTAAGTACATACATACACTCCGCGCAACATGAATACGACCAAATATGTATGTGGCATTTGCAATTACTGTAAACATAGCAGCCCGCTAAAATTGTTATTTTTTTAAATAAAAAAGAGATACAAAAAAATGTACACAACATCGTAATTTTTGTAAAACTGTGTGCAAAGGTATTACACTGATAAGAAAATATAGAGGATAGCACCGCGCTACTTGAATACGACCAATCTCCAAAATAAAAGATTCGTTTGCAATAACAAAACAGTTATTTGATCAATAATGAGTACATTTGCCATTGTTTCTAATAACTTCAAATAATCTAGATGAAATGGAATTATACAGGCTTCTGAGGTAGTCTACGGGGAGTTCTGCCAAACTTCGTTTAAGGGTCTGTTGTAGTTCGTCAGCGCAACTGAATTGCTAGCATTGGAGTACAATTTACGCGACAACCAGCCCCAAACATTTTCTATAATGTTCAAGTCAGGGGAGAGCGACGGCCAGTCAACAACCTCCATATCTTGTTCCTGAAACCAGCGTCGAACAACGCGCGCGGTGTGAATACTGGCATTATCTTGGTGGAAAACATAAGCCAGACCTGCCATTATGTTGGAAAATTTGTGTTTTTCATGTTCTAGAAGTTGGATGTACTTTTCTGCATTCTGCCTACCTTTTACTATTATCAAATAACAGGTACATTATAGGAAGTAGCACCCCATACCATTATCGAGCCAACATCGGCACCCCGTCGCGATAGAATGACTTCCTCTTTGCGTAAATCATGATAGTACTAGGAAAACCCACCCGGGCCATCCAAATTGGACTTCTTTTCATCACTGAAAATAACAGTTTGCCATTCATACGCCCATCCCATTTTTGCTTGAGCAAATTGAAGACATGCAGTGCGCTAGAATTCTTTTGAAGCAGGCCGTCGTTTCATTTTCAAATGTTTTAAATGTTGGCAGCTCTTCAGTAGTTTCTGCACAGTTCTCACTGATGCATTTGTTCCTACCTTATTCGTGATTTGTCTTGCGCTCGACGTTCTCTATCAGTTGTGACGAATTTTGTTCGCCCTTTAAAACGCTGTCCATAATTCCCGGGATCCTTAATCAAACCTCTCACAACCTGGTGTGATCGACCTATTTTTCTTGCAATAGATCGTGCGGAATAGCCTTCTTAATGGAATGCTTTTACTTTCCCAATTTCTTCCGCTATTAGGCACTTCTGCCGTCCCATAGTTACGCAATATAGTTAATTAGGGATGTTTTAAAGATATCCGTTTGTCGCTGATGCACGTTGTAACTTGTTACGCACTAATAGCTTAATACTTAGTGCTGGTCATATTCATACGGCGCGGTGGCTTTTACACGTACTTAGTACATACGTCAGCTAGTGCCAAGTTCTAAGCATTATTACGCAAACATGCATATTATTTACCATATCATAACATTGCAGATTTATATTACAATTTTGACTAATTAAATTTTTTCGGATTTACTGGAAATTTGCAGCAAATCTGTTGGTCGTATTCATGTTGCGCGGAGTGTATGTATGTATCTACACAATGCATTTCGTACATATTTTTAAATTTTGCCTTTTTATCGGAAACTACTATAGATAGTCATAGGAACATATTAACAAAAATTGTTGACAATTATGATCGGCACCTGTTTATGCAAAAATATACAGGGTGTCCAATTTAGAAAAAATCTAAAAAAGTTAGTCAAAGTTTCCGAAATTGGATCATGAGTTCTGAACACCCTGTACGTCGCAACAGCATGAATTTTTGCCTAAATTATACATCTGTGCCTTGCTAAAAGAATTCCCAACTATTTCATTGTTAAGCAGCGCATTTGTGGCAGTATTGATTTTTTTAATGGGGCTATGTAAATATCGATTTTTTAACAAAAATATTAATTTCCACTAAACAAGCGCATCAAATAAAAAAATAAAATAGGTACATATAGACAATAGTCAGTGACATCCAAAAATGCAAAAATATACACAATGTTCTATTTAAAAAAAATATATGTGATTATGCCGATTATTTTTCGAACACCCTGTATAATCCAAAATAATTTTGAGACATACTCCTTAATGTCTAGTTTCACAGTGTGTTTCAGAAAATCGTGTGACTTGAATAGCAAATGAGCAATCAAAGACCGGAGTTCAGTTGCAGGACCCTGTATACGTTGTGGATCATGCGGAAAGTAATCGTTAAAAGTTACTCACTAGCTTTTAATGTCTAATGAAATGATATAGTCTGTCTAAAAAGTTTAAATGTAACCCAATTACTTCTGGTACGGAATAGACACAATTCTGATCTAGAGTAGAATCAAAGGTCATGGGGCAATCATGGAAACTGGCAATGCACTTTTTAAATTAATTCCTACGCTAACGGTAACAATTAACATTTTTTAACGCACCCTTCCTTCACGTAACTGATTGATACCTAATTACGTTTGCTGCTACCAGCTAGGCTATGAACACGTGAGTATGTATGTACAGTATATACAGTTTCTAAACAAAAATCCAAATTACAAAATAAATCTAAGCATACTATTTCTCGTATTGCTGAAAGACAAGATGACAGAGACAAATATTAAAAAATACAGGTCAAAAACAAAAAACATTCCGCATTTGCAACGGCCATTGATAGTAAAACATTCTCATAGCCCAAGAAAGTGCCACGTTCGGAAGTTCTAGAGAGAGGTTTCGTTAAATATGACTACAATACTAATGTCTTCTTCGCATTAGAAAATTTTGGGCAACGCCATTGTAGACGTACCAAAAAGAATAGTGTGTATTAAGGCCAATATTTGTACAAGGATGAATTGAGTAGTTAGTAATCTGCGTTATGCTGCATACTTCTTGTTACAAATGAAAATACTAGATGGTATATAGATGGCAAAATTAGATCTCAATTAGGTATACATACTAACATCTAACAGTACATATTACATACAAGGAAAATGAAGAAAGAATGCAGTAGAAATATTTTTAAATCAAAAGTTCTACAACAAAACGAAACCACACTCGTTTATTTCATGCTGGACCATAAATTTACAAACAAAGCAATAACATTTAAAGATCACGTTAGCTAACGTCGACAAATTGGTCAGTTGTCCCTTTTCGGTAACACACAAAAAAACAAACGAAACAAATACACATGATGTGGACGTGACCCGGCATCTCAACGCGTTACCAAACAAATAATGACACCTCGTAAAAATTAAACGCTGTCCCTCGTTTTGTGGCACGTTCCGAGCTATTACACCTCCACTACACGTGGTTAAAATTTCACGGAACAACAATTTCAAATACAAAAAACGAATTAAAAACACGCTCCCTCTATTTTTTTTCTTTTTCCAATTTCTTGCCGGATCTTTTCAAGAATGAGACACGCATCTGTCGTAATTCCGTGAACCCTTCTAACTATTCCATAACTCAAAACGCTTGCTTTCGTGTCGCTTAATGACGTCATTAGAGGCAAACACATCTTTGGCCGTATTCAAGAGTGATCGTGACATAGTGCTCTTAACCGGCGCTATTGATCGACGCCCATTTTACGTTGTTTTTAAGATCAAACGGTCGTTACTTCGTATATTTCGGGTTACTTCGTTTTAGATAACATGAAATTGATAATGTTGTCTTTATTGTATCATATACAACAACAACGGAAAGGCATTCGAATAAATTGATTCGTTATTAGTGTAATCGTAAAATAAATGTACTGGATAAAAACATTTTGTTGGCTATTACACTAGAACGATGCATTTCTAATAACACAAATAAACGAGTTATAGGAAGCTATAAACATGGAAGAATTATTGATTTGGTCATTTATAATATCCTCTTTCATTCCAATAAAACTATATTATCAGAAATTAGGATTATGGATTAAATATCTAAATCACATTATTAAGATTATATTCTGACGCATAGGGAACAGAGTTTAATGGTGAAAGATCTAATCCTTTCCTTATTTCATAATGTTTCCAGCTGCGAAACAAACAATTCTACCTTTCAAAAAAAAAAAGGTTACAAAAATAATATGAGCGCAAAACGGCTTCTTTGCAGTTGGTTATGCTCAGACATTTTGCAGCTTCTTACATGTTTCTCGTATTCAACAAACGGTACTCCTACAAAAATTGCGTTCTTCCTTCGAAGAGGAAATAAATACATATTCATAATTTGTTTTGAAAATTAAAACACGAACGGTATGGATAACCAAACCAATTTAAAACCTATACACACCGCAATAATATTTACATTTCGCAAAAATAAATTTGGTTTCGCAATTTTCTTCCTGCCGTGTATGACGTGGGCGTTTTTAATAAAATACCTCTCTTTTTGCATTATTCCCGCACGATGTCGTGTCTGAACTTCTCTCTTTCGCTCGTTCAACGACTACTCAACGAACAGCAATGAACAACAACACAAACTGAGCGGTTGCATGTAATCCGTGCAAAGAGAGGCCATTTACGAGCCAGTGACTCGGTGCACAACGGTTTCACCTCGTCTTTAAGTAATTCTTGACCCCATAATTTAATGGACATCGTGTACATATCCGTTTCGATTGCAGTCGTGCCATTCATTAGGTCCACTGCGGACCAGTTTTCGTCTGGATCTGGCCGACGAGCTTGTATCGCTTTCGATATCTGCCACAGCTGCAAGATACGAACGAGTAGATTTTATCTGGGATCTTTACTTATATCTACGAGCAATGTATATATGTATATCTGGTGGGTGGCTGATGTTTGTATCCATTCGTGTAAAAGGGGGCTGCGTATTTTTGCGTTTTACGGCAATTTCCATCTTCCTTTTTGTTGTTCCTTTTGTTTTTATTTACACAGAAATGATGTGTGAAAGTAATTTTTTTAATATTATATATTCAACCCACATACAGTTACGTACATTCGTTTATAATGGAAACTAGAATTGAGAAATTGCAAATATAGGCATAAAAAATAGAATAATCATATACATATATATATAATTGCAAATGAAGAACTCGGATGTAGCTCCGACGTTGCGATGATACTAGTAATGTACTCGCCGTAGACTAGTACGGAATTAGGGTTTTTTTGAATTGTAAAGAAATAAAATACTAATTTAGCGTTTGACGTTTCGGATGTTATTCCATCCTTTTTCAAAAACATAGGCTGCAGTATATAAATTTTAGTAAAAAACACATGCGATCCTCTACACACAGAAGTAATATAATTGGGCCAACACAAATGTGGCAACAGTAATTAAAAAAACCGTTTGGACAAATACAAACATGTTAAAACTTTTTAAAAATCTGAGTTAAAAACTTTAAAATTGATTAACCATTATAGTCAGAGAAGTGGCCAAGGCAAAAATTGTAAAATGACTGCTTATCTCCTATATATATATATATACAGGATGGCCATTCGAAATCGAAACGGCATTGATTTTGGGCATTTAATGTCATATAAAAATAAAATGCTCAGACACGTCAACTTTGTTTTTGAGGGGGACATTTATTACGCGTACAAGCAAACCCTCATCTGCAATCCCTTGGCCAAGGTGGAACTGACCCCAAAAATCTTAAATGGAAAGGGGGGTTGAGTTGCACCTCGATTGAAAGCTCTTTCGATTCTCTTTATAATGATACCTAGTTTATGGCATTACTTTCCCTTATGATACTCAAAAATTAACTTTTATTTCTGTTATTAGGAGAAGCGATTTACAGTGTCAAAGAGATAACAAATTACAGACATGTATTAGGCAAGTAGATGTTGAAAGTGCTAAATTAAAACTCAAAGCGTAGGCTTCCAACTCAACATGACACGGTCCAGGATAAAAACTGTTTATTTTCAGATACAAGAAATTGAATTTGTAAAGTATTTGTCCCTTTTGCATTTTGTAAAAAACTGGATTATTTCGTTGATCTAGGTGTTGTAAATAAAGAAACAAATGCAAAACTACACATGTGTCGTGTTAGTTATTTAGTATTAAGTCAGACGATAAATAGCGGTGGTTGTAATTCTTAATTATTACGAGGTTTATAGTGTTATTTTTTCCGTATTTTGTATTTCGTTGGTGCATAAAAATGGTTTACTCTACAGCCGAAAGAGTGGAGCTGATTTCAATATTCTTTGCAAATCATGACTCCGCATTCAGAACAGCTGATATTTTTAATCAGCGGCATCCTGACAAACATGTCAATCGAAAGTATGTCCTGGAATTGATGCATAAATTTAGAGAAACTGGATTGGTAGCTAACAAAAAGCGAGATACTGCAAATCCAGTAGTCAATGAAGCAGTGGAATTAGATGTTCTAGGTCATGTCATTCAAGATGCAACACTGACAATGAGTACGAGAAAACTGGTTGCTGTCTCGGGGGTTAATCGAACTAGCATACAAAGAATTTTGGAAAAACAACTACCATCCCTATAAAATACTATTAGTTCAAGAGCTTAACGAAGATGATTGATTTTGATAGACGTCTAGAATTCTGCGAGACGCTAAGCGCACGAGTAGATCAAGATCCACATTTGTTATTTAATATCTGCTTTTCTGACGAATGTTCTCTCTTCGTCAATAGCACTGTAAACCGTCATAATTGCCGTTACTGGGCGGATACAAATCCTAAAATTCTTAATGAGACGCACACACAGCATCCAGAAAAGTTGAACGGTTGGGCTGACATCTTCGGTGACCACCTAGTTGGTCGCTTTTTTCTACCAGATACATTAACTGGAGAAATGTACTTAGAACTATTAGAAACTGCGACCAATCCTGCCTTAACTCAAATAGCGGAAAACGATGAACGCTATTTGGCAAATCGTTTTACGTTTCAACAGGATGGTGCTTCGCCTCATTATGCACGCCCTGTACGGGACTATTTAAACCAAGAATTTCCAGAAAGGTGAATTGGTAGGCGGGGTTCTATTGAGTGGCCACCAAGGTCGCCAGATTTGACACCATTAGACTTTTTTTGTGGGGACATTTAAACACTAAGATTTACGCCACTCCGCCATCTTCTTTACAAGATTTACGGGAGCGAATTACAAATGAATGTGATCTCATAACACCAGATATGCTTCAAGATGTGAGAAACCGTTTTGAAGACAACCTGTACCACTGCATGGAAGTTGGTGGACAGCACTTTCAACATCTACTTGACTAATAAATGTAAGTTTGTTATCTCTTTGATACAGTAAATCGCTTCTCCTAATAACAGAAATAAAAGTTAATTTTTGAGAAACATAATCAAATGTAATGCCATAAACTAAGTATCATTGTAAAGAGAATCGAAAGAATCGAAGATTCTTTGGGTCAGTTCCACCCTACTTAAGGGATTACAGATGAGGGTTTGCTTGTACGCCTAATAAATGTTCCCCTCAAAAACAAAGTTCTAAAATCTCTGTTAGTTGCTGTATACAACCAGTTACATGAAGATCTACTAAGCTTAAGACAACGTAAACTACAATGACACACTAAATGAAGTATCTGAACCAAGACCTAAGATTTTATATTCACTTTTAATTGTATGCAATTAGTCAAATCAAAATAATACTGGCGCCACTCATTTATATAAGCAATTTGGATGGCTCAATTCTGTACATGTACATATTTGAAATCTGGAATTATTCATATCTGTACGTAAACAATTAACTTTCCGGTTAGCTTTAAACAATAATTGCTGTAACTAACCGAACGTTGTTAAGCTTTGCTAAACTCGAAGAGAGGTAAAACATTTATTGGATCACCATATTCATCTAATTATCAAAAGCGTAATAAGTAAATGTAATTTATTAAGTAATCTTATAATTGTATACTCCCAACAAGAATTTCTTGATGTCAGTATACGTTTATAAAACGCTTAGTATCCTCGTCAGGTTCAGAAATATCTTAATACTTCTTCATAGCTGTCGTCTTATCGTAATTTTTCCAACTGTGTTGTTTCTACATAGGTAGTAACCTGTCTGTTATTCCACACCAAATCACACAACGTGAAGATAATCCTAACAAAGTATTAAATGTTATGTTATATTAAATCAGAATACAATAGCGTGTCAGAGGCGAGCTATTTTCTCGTTCGAACAAGTCATCCATTCAAACATTCGAACGTCACTTCCTTCATATCCACATCGTAACGTAACGATCAGATATTATTTCTTATTATGTTTTACACTTTTATATATCGTTATACGTTATTGTTTTCTAATGCGATATTTTTCCTATCTAGTCAACGCAACGATTCGATATTTAATCCCACGCCAAAGAAGAAAAGCTCGTGTTCCGATTTGTTGTAGTATCGCGTTGCTCAGTTCTGCTTGGGTTTTTATCTTCTCTTTGTTTTTCGTCCCTCCTCTTTTCTTTTTATTGTTCCTTTTCCTTTTGACACTGGCTGTCATACATATAGACTCTTTTTGTGGAGTAATAAGGTTGGAATGCGGGCAGCGGGATTACTGTGTCAAGCTTTTGGGGCTCGTGGGGGAATTGCAGCGCGAAGTAGACGGGATGCGTGACGTAAAATTAAGAAATACGAGTTCGCCGTCACTACCACTGCTGTTTCAAGAAATATTAGACGGCTGAAGCTGGTACACATATATAGGGGGTTGATTGTTTTTGTAAGAAACGAAGGCTATAACCGCATTGAGATCGTGTTTAGAATTACTATCGGGAAAATGATTTGCTCACGTAATAAATAACACGTACGATAACCTTTCATGAAAATAAATACTGTATTGGTAGGCTTCTAATGTCTGATGTTCAGGATATGTAGAGTTTCATGACCTGAATTAAGATAAAATCGTGATTGCATCAGTTAGAGTTATTATACCAGAAACGGCGATTAGGAGCAGTAGCAACCCTGTACGTGTATTACCTCATTGAATCCTCATACCGCAAACAACGCATACCATTTGGTTGATCGGTGATTCCGCTTACAATAGTAGAATAAATGTGATTTGTTTACCTTCCGTCACCCGTGTTTTGGTTAATCTCGATATTTTATTATCTTTAGTATTATTTTATTGCTAATATTCTATGAATCAGTTTTCATAGACTTTTTCAAACTTGATTTTATAAACACATAAGTAAATTCACAAATTAAAATGTGTTTAAAAAACTTTTGTTTTGAAGGTCATATTTGATATACACAAATCATATTTTTCTTTGTGTGGTAGTTTCTATTTGTGAATATAGAAATTTCACCTCTCATAAGAAGAAGAGAATTGTAAATCATTTTTCGGTAAAGGCCAAAACAAGGATTTCGAATATATTTTAAACCTGTCAAGAGTGTCCAAGCAGTTTGAAAGTAAAAAAATGTTGAAATGACAGCAAAGCAGCAGGTATACATGTACATCTTATTAAAATCTTTAAAAAAAAGATTAAGTTTTAACGGTGCTTTTTATAGGAACATAGTGAGAACATAGTGTATACAAAATTTTAAAGGAATATGGACCCCAGTATGCGTGTAAGCCGTCGACAAAATGAAATTATTAGAAGGAGGAGCAACTATCTATGTCGAATTATTAGTATCGAGAGAATGGAACACCAATTTACTACTTGAATAAAACTTGGTTAAACGCTGCGTATACTGTAAATAAAGTATGAACAGACATATACATTCTTATTGTAAGACAGGCATTTGTGGAAGGTTTATCAACAGGCCGTAAAAACCCCTCTGGCAAAAGAAGGAGCTTAATTATTACACATAGAGGCTCACCCGAAGGATTTGTAGAAGATGGTTTACTTCTTTCCGAATCAGAAAAAACTGGTGGATATCATAAACACATGAATGCAGGATGATTTTTGAGTGATTGTATCATATTCTTTGGAATTTAAAAGTGAATGAAGTTATTTTTCTCGACTATGCATATCACCAGGGTCGAAGATTATATAAACCAGCTACAGCAAACAATCGCAAGACCGAAAATTCAGTAGTCGTTGGAAAACTATAATATCGAATATGAAGAGCACATGGTAAATGCAGAATTATTAAGCTTAGTTAAAGAAAACACGCAACCCCATAAAGTATTCGGTTGCTGAAGTAATAGAGAAAACTATCAGAAAGGCATTAAGATTTTCTCGATATCACTGCGAATTGAATACAATTGAACTGATTTGGGCTCAAATAAAAGGATATCTTGCCAAACACAATATAACATTTAAACTAACCGATGTGAAAGAACTGTTGAAATAAAGTGTCACTAACAGTTCTGGTGAAAACAGGATAAATGCCATCAAACATGTTATTGTTAATTGAGATTCACGTAAAACCACTGATAATTACAAGTGTTAGTGACTTATCAAGCTCATCTTTCGATGAAAATGACTAATGGAATTGTAAGATACTGATGTTTTGTTTGATATACTCTTATTAAATACTGAATATTTTGATATTTGTATAGCTTTTGATGAAATTGCAAGATACACAATAAAAAATAAATTACATCGATGTGTCATGCTTATTTGTATGTTTCCCTTTGTGACTATTTTATTAAGAATAATTAAGTCGTTATGGTTAATTGCATTATTTAGTGAATTACATATGGATACACATCTATCAGCACCAACGTTCTTTGAAGCAGCACTTCGGACCTGCTTTGTTCAACAATATATTTTTGTGCTTTGTAATAACAGTAATAAATATTTGTAATACCTTATTTTTTAGTAATTACAACAGTATTAATTAAGCTAAGCTGCAAATAGTGCAGGCATATAAATTTATATGTTATATTTTATATTCCATAATTGTCTCCCATAGATTGGGTAAACATTTTGGACATTAAAAATATTAAATTGATTGATTGCTATCAAGGTAGGACGGTCTTTTAACGTCCCTTACAAAATATTAAATTAATCAAGTTTTAATTATATATTCATCGTATAAGACAATAGTTTTGGAAAAATCCCTTAAGATATATTAAAGGTTAGATTTTCATTAGAAGTGTCAAAAATTATCTGTTTTACCCATTGTGAGTCGGGCTCGTTCAATGTTGATGTCAATGCAGCATTGCCACGAGTTGCTACTGCATCTGTTCGGCGTTTTAGATATAGATAGTGTAATTCTATATAAAGCTCTTGGTAATTCCGTTCATGTCCAAACATCACAAATTTTAAAATTTAAAACAACAGAACGAGAAAGTTGACAAAGAGAAAAGAACAAACATACAACCGAAAAAAAAATTAGGCTGTTACTACAAAGGTAATGAAGGAGAAAGTTGAGCAGTACAAAATGGACACAGACATATAAACTAGCATAGGACATACTACATGTTGAATAGGGCCGAAACAAAAAGACGTTGAATAGATTGGTTTCCCGTGAGAAAAAAGCTTTATGCAAAACTCTGAAAGGAAAGTCATTCTAGTCATATTTTTTGACAAGCAGGAATCATTCAAAAGGAGTTCGCTCTTACATACTAAACAGTGAATACCGCATTCTACATACCTGGAGGTTCTTAAACACTTGTTGCAGAATATCTACCTCATCAGACTACAAACGATTGAGATCAAAAATTGAATGTTACTGCGCGACAATGCATTTTAATCTCCAGTCCGTGCTCCTGCTGCCTGCTTCTTCACCATATATCAGTCCCAAAAGGCATACGGATGTAAAATCGTATTTGGCTCTAATTGAAATTTATTGCACATATATTCCATATGATCCTATATAATTTAGACGGAATATCTGCAGTCTTATGACGAATAAATTTTGCTCGACCATGCATAAACTTTAGAATTTTATTGCCTTGCGCTCTTTCTAATTAAAGTTATAATACACTAAAGCACTCTATAACCACGTCATTATACCGCAATATAAAGTAATCACATGGTCACTTTATAACATCTAATAGTACGTATTTCGTCATTTGTACCATATCAGGCAATTTTATGCCCAAATTAATGTGAAAATTATTTACGAACACCTTCGGATATGCAACTGTAATTACACAGATGCTACATTAAATCGCCTTCAATCCACATAAAACGACCCTTATTTTATCTTTATTTTTACGACAGATACCAACATCTACACGTAAGTTTTCATATAATTTCATTAATGAGATTTTTCTTTTGTCTTCTTACACGTCGTCGTGTATCGTCTTCGTCTTCTTATAGCTTTGCTCCACCCAAGAAACTCATATCATTCTTATTAATACCTATTTATTGGTACTTAGCGGTGTCGTTGGTACGTGCCTGACTTTTTACAGTCTTCTAGGGCCGTAAATTTCGTGTTTAACGTTCGACCGCTGTTGGAGCTAAAGTCGAGAAAAGGCGTAACGAACAACGGTGGACTCAACCGTCCGGTAATTCTGTTATTAACACCAGTATTAGACATTGTTTAGAGATTATAATCTATGAACAAGGGACAGGTCGGATTCCAGTATAGGTTTAACGACTCGAGGTGACTTCGATCGCAGTACCTTGACCCAATATGTTGTAAACATATACATACATAAGAGGTTGGATGCAGGTATATTACATATACTAATCTAATCCAACGTTCGCTACATCTATTTAGTGTACCTTAACTAAAAAAAACACTATTAGTTGAACCGTTCAGATCGCTTTAAGATCCTGTTCCGAGTGAGTAAATTGCGACATTTTCGTAAGGAATTTTTATGGTTTGAATGATTATTGATAAATCTTTAAGTGAATTGGCAACGAAATAACTATTAGCAATTAGTGTGGGGCAGTCTAGTTCCTTTTGCGGACTCGTTCCGTTTCGTTCCATTTTATCAAAGAAACGAGTCCGTCGGACTCGTTCCTTTGGAACTAAACCATATATTAGCACATACAAATCGTTGCCGTATAATTCATACATATCAGTATAGTTCCGATTAGAATTGATATAAAGGAACTATATACATATGTATGTAGTGCGTAGTGCTGATGTCGCCGGAATACAAAATAAATATTGTTCCAATCGTTCCAAAGGAACGAAACGAACGATGCTGCATTAGGAACGTATATCAAATGCCAATGGACAACATTCAATTAGATCCGGACTCGGAACGATATCGGTCCAAACCAGCAAACTGGTTCCGTTTAGTTCCACGTGCGGAATAGTTCCTTTGAACCGAGTCCGGTTGGTACGACACAACACTATTAGCAATATGATGGTACTGATAGAGTAACCTTTTCCGAATTGCTAAACAAAAACATAAAGATAACGGGATCGAAACCAATATACTACTTGATTTCATTTCTTGGTGACGTCTAAAGACAATTTTTTCAAAAATTCGCTTGTAATTTTGATAATTAAGCCTTCACTTGATTTGCAAATCAGTAGTGGAACTATTGTAAAGACACCGGTAGGACTTCAGCATCTTTGTCTGTAATAAACATTATACAGTTTAGAATCATTGAACCAAACTTATTCTGTGGCATTCCTAAAAACCAAGGAAACGCTAACCTTCAGCAATGATCAAAGCCGAGCTGAGCCACACCTTAGCAACATTACCGCTTGTTTCATTGACCGTGGTAGTTTGAAGTATCACTTCAATCAGACGGACAAACATTATGTGTGGCTGCATGTTCCTACACCAACAAAGATGTTGCCACCTGAAACAGGTACGGTTTGATCGGCTGAGTCATAAGTCATAACGCACAAGAAGATCCTAAAATTCCTCAGAAATTTCAAACTCGGTTGGGGCTCAAAGATAAATGGTTTTCACAACAGATATCATAGGTTCCAGCGAAAAGATGCAGATAATGCTTTATCAACCGACTATTCATCAAATCTAATGTAATCTACAGTAAAATGTGCCAAAGACCTGAAGAGGAAGTTCGCCGAAAGTTTCTTTCGGAATTTCGTACTACAGTAAAAGACTACAGAAACACAACAAAAACCGTAGAGTCCATTACTATGAAAGTCGAGTCTTATATAGTAGGAAAGAACTACAAACAATACTGCCATCAACAACAAAGAAATCTGAGAAAGAAATATTGCACATATTTTTCTTTGCAGAAATCAGATATTGTTACAGAAACATTAAGTCAACAGTAGAGAAAGAGGAAAATTTCCAGATTCTGAGTCGAAACAGGTTTATTGCAATATTTCTAGCTAAATAGCCATTGTAAAATCATTGTTGTATCAGGTATTTTACATTGGACAATTATTGAATAGAAACTAGAAAATGAAAGTGACAGTTATAGGAAAATTATAGGCAAGGACCGAAAAAAATCAGCATTACAATTGGCTAGTACTCATATTGAACTACAGGCTAAGATTAATTGAGAAAAATAATATCGAAGGCTTCCACCGCCCGAGTATCTCTTGTAAGGGTTTTCGAGTGTTGACCGTGTCAGGGTTTGTATTGCATGTATAATAAATGCACAAAATATACGTAATGTAAGTGGCTTCTTCAGTAGCAAAAAGTTGCTAGGGGTACCAGAAGATAACAGTAGCTCAACGTATCAACCACGCTAGAGGCGAAAACCTTCTGTAGTTTCTGAAGAAAAACGTCGAATTTTATATTATTTACTTATTATAAATTTCTAGAATAGAAATGAAAAACACGATTTTATGGCTTGAAATGCTTTTTATTATTCAGTATATTCTCCCAAACGCTCAATACATTTATTCCACCGTTCCTCCAATTTATGAATTCCATCCCTATAGTGGTTTTTCTTAAGGTCTGCAAAATACTCGTCTACGGCTGCTATAACTTCATCATTAGACCAAAAATGCTTTCCACGCATGAATTTTTTAAGATGTGAGAACAGCCAGAAGTCAGAGGGAGCCAAATCTGGTGAATACGGTGGATGATCAAGCAATTCGTACTTCAATTCATTGAATTTAGCCATTGTTAATAGACTTTTGTGATCGAGTGCATTGTCTTGATTAAAAAGGATTTTTTTCTTGTGCAAACCAGGTCTTTTTTCACGAATTTTTTCATCCAATTGATCCAAAAGTTTGCCACCAACAATATCCCTTTAGCATCCCAAAAAACTGATGCCATAACCTTCTTTGCTGATTTTTGGGCACGAACTCGTTTTGGAGCTGAAGAACCAGGTTCACGCCACTCTTTAGCCTCTTGTTTTGATTCAGGATCTTGGTGATAGACCCAAGTCTCATCCATAGTGATGAATCGACGTACAAAATCCTTTTTATCCTTATTAAACCGCTCCATATGTTGTTGAGAAAGTCGCATTCTAATGTGTTTTTGTTCCATTGTTAACGAATGCGACACCCATTGTGCGCACAGCTTTTTGAAACCCAAAACTTCAATTAAAATATGGCTTACACTGCTTAATGAGATGTCTAGAGCCTCTACAAGATCTCTCTCAGTCAATCGACGATCTTCCAAAATCATATCCTGTATTTTTGCTATGATTTCTGGTGTTGATGCACTTTTTGGCGTCTTTGACGTGGATCGACTTGTACGACCACGTTTAAACTCAGCAACCCAGTTATATACTGTTGCAAGTGAAGGCGAAAAGTTTTTATACACTTGTAACAATCGTTCACGAATCTGTTTTGGTTCTACACCTTCCAAAAATAAGAATTAAAATCACTGCACGATATTTGACTTTTTTCCATATTAAAACAAATCTGTGATACGTCTACGTTGAACAGCTGTAAATATAAGACTGAGTTGACAGATCTACACACAACTTTGCTCGTGTTCATGAAAAACTAGTACCATTTTTAGAAAAAAAAATGGCGCACCTACTGCTGCTATCTATGTGTGATTCTTAGAAACTTATTGAACAACCTGGTATTTTCTGCATTTACTTTGTAATATTTATACATTACAAACCATGACACGGTAAAGACCCGGAAACCCTCATAATAATTGAAAAAAAAAGTTAACAAAACATAACAGATTTGTTTTAAGGTTAGGTACTTGTACATACATGTGTACGTTTTTATATAATTTATTGTTTATAGTTATTGGCTGACTAATGCCTCTATAACGTAAAATTATTGAACCAATTTACTTGCGTGTATCTTAAACAAAAGGAAAAAAAAGAAAGAAATGCTGCAATAGTTTTACAGACATGACAAATCAAGACAGGCTAACATTTTGTGAAGGACACTATAATAGTTACTTTAAGGCTCCAATATACTGCATACTGTGAGTATATGTATATGTAGTTGTTTTATTATATTCCGTGCAACTACTTATATCATTTCATACTATCAATTGCAATAAATCTATAACTATTACATTCCTATTATTTCTTAGAAACCTAGACCTGTGTAACTTTATATCAACGCCTACTTGACATTTATCGGTTCAACCTCTGTTAAAAGTTTGAAGTCTACGAATCACTCACACCACACTCTCAACAAGAACGGTCACCTTTTTTCCTTTTCATTGTTATTATTATTATTCGCGACAATGGTTCATATCGCAATGGCGCAGGATTTCCGTCCGGAACGTAAGCCGTAACCAAGGCACAATCGCACGTTCGGCATTTGTTTTACGCGCTCCAACGGAGCTCTCTTTTGAACCCCCCTGCGTCGCACATCACTCTGACATGCCTGTATATGTCGTTATTTTTCGTATTGTTTGTTTTACGTGTGTAGCCTTTCTCCCTTTATTTGGGATCGTTCCAATTCCAACGCTATACTGCTACCTATCATAGCTGAAACTGAATGACGGATGCTAAAGCCGAAAATTGTATTTGCCAACATGTACGATTGTAACCCCTGTGAATTGTAAACGGGGAAACGATAACCGTAAAGTGTGTAACGTCAAAAAAACAACAAAGGTACAATATTCAAACATAAGATTGGAACGACTCGCGCAAAATACATAGAGTAGGTTCACTACTAGTCGACATAAAGAGATTTGGCGTTTGTAGTTAAATTTAGAAAAAAGAAAAGCTATTAACGTTTTAATTAAAACTCAATCTACATACTTCAGCAAAATTTCACAGCTTAACAGTAACTGCAAAAAGTGAAATATCTTCAAATATTATTTTTGTAACCCAATGATTGAATTGAATTTTTGTAACCCAATGACTCCCAATCTCCATGACTATACAGGGTGTCCGCGAAATACAAAGCATGCTTTTAAGGGATGATAGCTACAACGATTTAGAAACAAAAACATATAATACACCTTGGGTCTATCTGGAAGCGTAAACGAGAAAAAAAATTATTTCTCATGTCACAAACTTCGACGCATACTGTACACCGGCAGCTGATTAGTGCAAGATTTACGACGATTACAGGCGTGTGTTTTTGAAAATGGGCAACACATCGAGCCTTTCCTGTAATACATTTACTCCTGTCTCTCAAAAAGGTCCTTCTTAGAACCACCAATTTATCACAAATAAAAGAAAGGAAATAAAATTTGTAGTAGCCTTTAGGAAAGAGCTTAAAGCGCCATAACATAATTGCAGTAATTACATTGATTTCATTCAATGCGACTTTCCCTCAACTTAAATTTTCATTTACCGATCGGAGGCTGCTATTAAATACGCCCTTTTCACTCTAACTTCAACATAACATCGATTTTATTGTCATAACATTATTAAAAAAACCGCAAAGGTACCTTTATTTTAAAACGTATGGCTATTGACTTCGTTAGATACAAGTTCAAGGTCGTATAAACAGATGATGCTTGGCTTGCATCATGTGTACAGTATGGTGGAAGACAAATGACACCACGCTTCAATTTCAAAGTATGAAATAATTCGTTTTCATCGTTGTTTTCAGTTATTTTCAACCCTAAATTTTTGATATGGTTTTTTGGTTATTTAAGAAGCAATATGGATGAGTTTTCTTGTACAGTTTGACCAAATAAGGTTTTTTAGAAATAATTTTTTTTCTCGTTTACGCTTACAGATAGACCCAAGGTGTATTATATGTTTTTGTTTCTAAATCGTTGTATTTATCATCCCTTAAAAGGATGCTTTGTATATCGCGGACATCCTGTATATACAAGAGTCAGCAGAGCTTTCTTGAGATCATTTGTATTTGTATGGGCTCTTTTGTAAACACTGTTTTTTACCGTCACCCAAGAGAAAAAATCCAAAAGTGCTAGATCTAGCGAACGCTAAAGAACAGGAGAATTTCTTTCCATGCGAAGTCCAGTTTTTTATCCAAGAGTTTAACTTGCAAGCCTAGTAAGTAAGATACACTATAATTCCAAATCATACTATACAAAAAAGACTGTGCATATTTTAGTGTCCATTTTTGACTGACATATGTAGTCGAAATTTAGCTGGAATAAATCATATATTGCATCCCACAACGGACAACTGGTCCCATAGTCCAATTTGGTTCGTATCCTTTTGTTCTCTTGTTTTTAAGTGCCATATTGTTCTGGCGGAGAAAATAATTAGATATCAACTACGTGTACCATTAACAAAGAAGAGAAACATAGCACTAGGTTAAGCCTATAAAACTGCACTACGTCTTGTCTTTAGTCAAACCTACTACTACTCTCAACTAAACATACATATGACTAACTTCTAAGTTAGTCATACAAGAAATAAATAAACATATACTGTATGTAGCTTTAAACATTACATTACACTAGCATGGTTCGTTTCTATTTCGTATTTCCATACATTTTTAAATGACAAGATACACACAAGAATAGCCTGTCTTCTCGTAAGTATCAAAATGAATGTTTTAGTTCTGCATAAATGCATAAACAAGATACAACATAGTGATCTCTGGAACTAGTGCCGCTAAAAACACAGACAAAGTATATTAAATTTAACTGTTTTACAGTATGCGAAATTCAACTTCAAATGTACTTCCGTCTGCCACACACTGGCATATTTCCATTTTACAATTCTTAACATTTACAATTCTGTATTTTCCTTAGCGTGTATCTCACAATTCTTCTTCTTTTACAGAGAATTTTCTTAGTTCTAACGGTAGTATGTATGTCTGGTTTGAAATATTTAACTGAGAAATGTTATCTTATAATACTAAATTAAGTTTTATATAAAAATGTCCTTACAAATTATTCTTTCAAACTTACTCGCTCACTTATCTCGGCTACATCTATGAGGAATTACTATTAAACTAAAGCATTTTTTTGTTATCTTATTCATTGTGTCTTTTATTAAATTGTTGTTATTATTTTTTTTAATTATATGGAAACACTGTAGAAGAAATAAAATAAATAGCAACACGTCAACAACTTAAAATTCATCATCTCATGCACTAGATTCATCCAATATCAGAGCTATAAATAAATTCTTTTATCAAAGTATACAGAGTTGTCCCCTGAACAGGTAGCAACAGTAGCAGTGTTCCGCTGACAATCAAATAACATGAATAATATAAATTCAGTACAATATATCCTGACAAAATTAAACAATATTATACGTAACCAGAACGCAGGCTGTACTATACTACTTGCGTAACAATAACGACTTAACCGCGCAGGTAGGACTACTAGCAATAAGCCTTCCATATAGTCTATAACAATTTCATCAAACAATCGCTCAAAGTATCATCAACTGACTTCATAATCGCTTGTTACTTTCGCAATATCTCTAATTGATCGATTATATCACCGTTTGCACGAACGTTTCAACGACAGAGTTGTCGCGCCGGCACGAACTTCAAAAGCTCACGGGGAGAATTTATACCGTCAGCGGATTCCAGACGTGCCATTCCACGCTTGCAGGAAATAATAAGTACTCGCTTTTCTAGCGATGTGAAATTAATAATTCGCCTTTGAATCGAGGCGAATAATAAGTAACAAACTATGAAGAGTCAAGGCATAACTTGAGTACGGTCGCTGTTGGGGAAACCACTTCCGGTACGTCGATTTCAAATTTCGTTGAAAGCAGAATATATTGCGCGTCGTTCTATCGTAATTGTATCGAATTGTCAGCAATGCTGATATTGAATTCCAACGACGATTGGTGTTTTGTTCTTATTTTGGTTTCAAACTTGAATCGAGTGACATGAATTGGTAAGATATGACGTTGGAGAATAAATCAATACCATGATTAATGGTTATAAATGTTTCAAGTTGCTCAGGTGTTAGCTACACCTTAAGAACAAGGCACGCTTATCTTTAATATATTGCGAAAGAGTTTGCTACAGTTACAAGGAAAAAAGAGCTCGTTAAAAAACTTTAAACTTCGCCATTCCTACTTTACAATAAATCTTAAATACAATAAATTTAAGCGCCTGTCACTATACCTTGTCAGTTATTTATTGTAAAGTATGTGTTCTAATACCGATTAAATTTAAGTACATTATCGCAACAGTAGTTCGTATATCTTCGTATATCTCCCAATTTATTCCAGTAATGGAATAAATTGATTAACAAATACACAACTTATTAACGCAGCACCAACAACATCCCTGCGAAGGGTCATACAGCAAGTTTCAGTATCGTATGGTGCATGCAGAACAATTGTAAGGAAAGGCATTGTTTTATTTTCTTATAAGATGCAGGTACATCATGAATTGTTACCGCCTAATCACTAAGCGCATGTTATATTGCCAGTGGTACACTCCACAATTGTTGTAGAACAATGACCTTGGGATTTAACATTTTTTACAGATGAGTGGTTTCATTTGTCAGGGTCTATCAATTCATATATTTGGTGAGTTTACATTGCATCCCCAAACAGTTGGGATGTGGATTGGTGTTTCTTGTAGATAATGGGTAGGTACCCAAATTTTTTGCAGAAACCATCAATGCCCAAAGGTATCGAGACAATATCTTAGAATTCGTCATAAACCAACTTCACAAAGATGAGCTGCAACAGGGATATTTCCAACAAGATGGTGCCACTTCTCATACGACAATCTATGTATCTCTTATTTACGACAATGTTTTGGCGATTGTCTGATCAGTTTACGTTGTGAACCCGAATTTCTGCCATGATCACCAAATCATACTATCCTAGATTACTTCGTTTTTCCAAATTTGGAGAACATCATTTTTAAAATACCAGTTCACAAACTTCCTGAGTTGCAAAACAGAATATGTAATTAAAGAATGTGCCAATATTACGCCCGAAATACTACACATTTGAAAATACTGGGTCGCTGATATGTATGGGAACAGTCGATTATTTGGAAGAATAAACGAGGTACCGGAAAAAGTTAAATACAAAAGCTTTAGGGTTTTGAAATGCCTATTACTTAATAATAATTTTCAATATACAGGGTCGGTAATAAAGTTGTGGCACGTCAAAGTTACATTTTTTTAAACGGAATGCCCTATATATTATTAGATATTTCAATTCGTTCTTCAATTCTAAACAAAAATTGTAACACATAATGTACCTAAATCCAATGGTTTCCGAGTTATTCATTTTTGAAAATATTACTTAAATAAAATCTAGGTACCTATGTACGTAGGTTAAGATTCATCTTAAAAATGTCATAGTTTTTGCACAAAATGGCATCTGGCAAATGAAACCGATCGCATCGAAAATTTAATGATGATAGGGTATGGTTATAGAATGTGAAGCTTTGCGGAAGTAGTGCATTTATTTAAGGAATTGCCTCCCGGCTGAGATTCAATTTCCAAATCTACAGTTCAAGAACTTTGAGTCGATTTCGTGAAACTGGTAGTGTCAAAGACAGATCTAAAGGCGGAAGGCCGGTAGCGATGACAAACAAAGAGAATTCTTTGAATGTAGTTATACAAGATCATTGAGGTACTGATCATTGAGGTACTGATATACAACAGGATGGTCAAATTTTTATCGCGTTATCCACACCAACCAGAATGGCTTCATGAAAGGAAAATCTACAGCGCGTGCTAACTTTCAGCTGATTGAAGAGATAACATCTGGTCTCAGTAATAGAGAAACAACTGTTTGTGCTCTGACGGACCTCTCTAAGGCATTTGATAGCGTTAATCACGATGTCCCTCTGCAGAAACTCGAAATAATGGGTTTTAGAGATGTGGTTTGAAATTTGCTGGGATCATACTTGGCGAACAGGAGACAATGTGTAGCGGCCTATGATTCAACAGGAACACAAATTATATCACCTTGGCGAACAACTTCACACGGAGTACCGCAAGGATCTGGTTTGGGTCCGCTGCTTTTTTTGCTGTATGTTAATGACTTGCCGGAAATTGTCAATAGCCTTGTCGTGCTGTACGCGGATGATACCTCGTGTACTGTGCGTCAGAGAACATCTGACGATCTTAAAAATAAGCTAGAACTCAATCTCAGAATTATGGATGAGTGGTTTCAACAAAATAATCTATCATTAAACACCAAAAAAAAACCCATATTGTACCTTTCAACTTGCGAGTCACGGATCTCACTATTGAGCACAACGGTAAGCAACTTATATACCTGCGTCGATCACGCTCGTTTTTTTTACAGTTTGAGGGTGATATCACGGAGTGTGAACGTTGCAACAACCTTGGAAGTTTATCACGCTTGTGTGCAGTCTCGACTGCAATATGGTATTGTTTTTTGGGGTGGTGCAGTGAACGCTGAACCGAATACGCGGCTGTTGCCCCCATCAACTCATTTAACAAACATACAGAGACAAATGGTGTGGCATTGTATTAAAGTTTATAATCACCTGCCACTGAAATTAAGAGAAAAAAACCGATTCACTTATTCAAATCAAATCTTAAAAAGTACATACCTGATGAACCATGTTTTTACACTGTGATAGACTTTAAAAAAAACCCTTGACAATACAGGGTGCTCGGATACTTGTCTTACACAATTGAAATACTAGTTGTATATAACGTAGGAAACACAATAAAACCAAAAAAATAATAATAAAAAATATTAGCAGATGCATAAAAAAATTATTTAAAAAATCAGCAAATGTTTTTAGGTGGGCCTTTACGCGTTAAAAGTGAATAGCCGATCTTTATGATATCGTCAGCAGTACGATAGCACTAAAAGAAATCAATATTATTGAGGTAGGTCATTGATGAATTCGACTTTCTGCTGAGCTACACATTAATCCCTATAAATGCACAGCTGTTGATTATTCAATCTCGCTTGCTACTTTAACATCATTAGTCTATCAGTTTGCAGTGGTTAATGCACTGTGCTTCTTGCCAGTATTTTTATTTGTTTACCGTGTAACTACTTACATTAATTTACAGTTAATAGTTCCGTTAAATGTATTTGTATAAGAATTTATGAGTATTTTCAGTTTATTACTTAATGTCGTGTGACTTTTGTTTAACCTTTGTGAAAATGCCTATCATTATACAAACAACGAGTTAAGTGATATGGTTCTTACATATGGAGAATGTAGACAAAACGCAAGAGCTGCTCGTCGACGATACGCCAATTTATTTCCTAATCGCCAGTTGCCAGCATCAACCACATTCACAAACGTAGTGCAACGATTACGAGATACCGGAAGCGTCAAACTTCAGCAAGGACATGGCGGTGATAATCAAAGGAATGTAGACGCAGAAGAGGAAATTTTGAATATGGTAGAAGATGCTCCATCTGTGAGCACTAGGCAAATTGCGCGTACAGTAAATTTAGCGCGGTCTACCGTGTGGCAAACTTTAAGAGAAAATCAACTTCACCCCCTTCATCTTCAGCGTGTGCATAATCTTTCGGAAGACGACTACCCTCATCGAGTGCGTTTTTGTTAGTGGTTAGTCGACCAAAATGCAGACAATCCCAACTTTTTAGGTAAAATACTATTTACGGACGAAGCAAATTTTTCACGTCAAAGCATATTAAATATTCACAACAGACATGTGTGGGCCATTAGACATTCTCCAACAAATGTATTTTATGCACAATGGGACTCCGCCGCACTTTAGACGAGATGTGCGGCATTATCTAGATGACACTTCGGTGATTTTTGGATTGGTCGTGGAGGACCGGTAACTTGGCCACCTCGTTCTCAGGACCTAAATCCATTAGATTTCTTTTTTTGGGACATTTGAAAGACTTGGTTTACAACAGAGAAGTAAATAATATCGATGACTTGAGAAATAATATTTACGAATCTATTGCGCGAATTCGTGAACAGGACGTGTCACCACTAGTGCGTGATTCATTGTTGCGGCGCGCTCATTTATGCATATGTGTCGGCGGTAGCAACTTCGAACATTTACTTTAGCAGTCGAGCGGTCCTGAAAACATCACACTCTCAGGTAGTGTTTCTAAAAAATTTTATAAAAATTTTCTTTTTCCATCATTCGTTTTCTTAGCTCGGTTGATAACGATTTTTATTTTTTGTAAGAGAAGTATCCGAGCACCCTGTATAAGTATATATTATATCTATAGTATTTGTTTACCATTTTACTATATACTTATATGTATGTATATGTTGACTTTAACCCTTTTTGATCTGTATTTTTGTGACGTATTCTACGCTATTGTGTGACATTATAGTCAATAAATTTATATTTATTATTATTACTATTATTTATTTATTAGTAAGCTTTGCAATTTACAATATAGTTTGTTTTACTAACATTCTTAACTTTTATTTGAAAAAAAAGGTGTTACAGTTGCATTATTATATTCAAAAAAGTGTCTCAGAGTCACTATAATAATACCTGAAGTCTCTAGAATATATCGCTATAAATAATTTTCTTGTAACACGCTTTTAGAATATGTAATACGAAAATATTTTTTATTCGTAGTTGTCCTAATAATTATAAAGCAGCTTCTAACGTACAGATTAACTGTTTAGTCGGTTAATCGTCTCACGTTTTAGGGTTAGTCAACGTTGTTCGGCAAAACATTGCATTTGTGTAGGTGTTAAAGATAAACGACGTATACGCACCTAATTTTTAAATAAACAATCAAAAGGGACGTGCGTGTATGTATATTGTCAATGTCACGCCTTCATTTCTAGGCAACATAACAATAACACGTTATATGCAACGCGTGCCTTCTGTAGACCTTCCATCACCCTACATTCCAAAAGAACGGAGCACAACTCAGGTATATACGCACCCAATTCAAACACACACGCATGTCATACGTTCATATTTAATTTCTGAATTATCACGTAGGGTAACAGAATACGGTTGAAGAGACACAATGGTCGCTGACATCGGACTCAACCTTATATGCACTATTATGGATGAAATAAACAAACAAACATCGCGATATATCTCCACATACCGCAGGTTTGAAATCGGATAGAAAAAAAGAGGTGTTTCTTTCATTTGTCATGAATTATAAGCCACCCACTTCCGTAGATATTGTGTCTGGAAATGTGTCAGGAAATCAGGGATCTCGGTTACTAGATACGAAAGACATTCTATATGCGTATATGTACGCGTGTTATTAATTAATACGTCTGATAATCACTTTACCTGACAATAGAGAATAGGTTTCAGCTTACAAGATGTTATATAACCGTAATACACGCGTATGTGTGGTTAAGATATAATTATGATAATCACTGAACATGCACGAGAGAAGATCAATTAACATACTAAACGTATCGTGTAACGTTCGTAAACAAACAGTAATCTTTTGCTTTATTTAATATTTTTCAAACGATGCGATAAGAGAACAAAATAGGATTAACTGCTCATTGAGCTATAGAACTGAATAGAACTTTCTTAAAATCTACATTTGGAAACAACATAAATTATGAATTTATTACATTTATATTAATTATTACATATGGCCGAGCTTACTTTGTAGATGTAACTTACAATTTTTAGTCGATACAAATTCTGTTAAAACTGATTTCTATAATTTCCTGTTCCAATGCCACCACTTCTGAATTACAGCACTTTCTTTTTAGCGGGATCAGAAAAATGCCAGGCTGCTACCGAATCTAAACATTTTCTGTGAAATTCATTTGTGCCGCAAATAAAATGCCAGCTCAAACGCAACAATGTACCATCTAATAAATTAAAACTTCTTTAGGTAGGTATCAAATAATACTTTACATTTAATTACAACTCCGAAACGTAGCGCATCCACATACTTTCAGTGTAATTTCAATTTAATTCAATTTCTTCCTAATACGCACGATATTCCATCAAGTATGTATTTCCAAATTAATTAGAACATAACTTACCACTACTGTTGTAATAACGGTAAACGGAATTTCATTACTGGTACTCACCTGGAACGGAAACAATAACGAGTTAGACTTTAGCAGATATATCATACACAAAACATCGCAGGCATTCAAACAATACACGCAGAAATAAACACAAAGAATAGCCGGAATCGAAATCTCGGGAAATAATTATTTCCGCACAAAATGTCAGGGCATTTATTAAAAAACAGCCAGAGCTGGTTGCTGCAGAGAAAAAGGCACCTTTGACAGTCCGTCAATCCAGATGAAAATAAAAGATTTCGAGCCGAAAGCGTTTTGCGTACTGCCCGCGCTATGAAGCATTGTACCGTCATGAACACTGGCAAACTTTTCGTTTTCCACCTCGAAAGTCAAAGGGGAAAATACCGAAGCGAATTCGACTAAAGAGGAATGCACAGTGTACACCGCCTTTCAATTTGTTTTATTTTTGTTTATCGTTTATTTTTCACATCGTGTATAGTTAGAAGAAATCATGTTTGCAACATTTCCAACTGAATGGAGTGAGATTTATTAGGTTGCTAAGTTTTCTGCAGAGTGAATGTCTTTCATTGAATATACATACATTTACAAAAATTTACATTTGACAAAATTAATGAGAATTCGTTCATGCATGCTCCAAAAGTAGCTGTATATTTTTACTTAGACCACTACGAGAATTTGTTAACTATATTTATTATTTTTCTTTATTTGCTATATTTGTGACATAATTTTATTAAAAAGCAAAATGCTACCACTTAAATACATATACACTTGATAGCAATTCCTTCCAAGTATCCTTTTTGCATATTCTTAGC
This sequence comes from Popillia japonica, assembly GCA_004785975.1. Lineage (NCBI taxonomy): Eukaryota > Metazoa > Arthropoda > Insecta > Coleoptera > Scarabaeidae > Popillia > Popillia japonica. The sequence continues at coordinate 23,300 of SMLS01071143.1, read as the reverse complement.
GATATATCGGTTGTTTATAGTTGATAAGCATTTAATGTCGATTAAAAATCATTGTAAAGATGTGTCTGTTTAGTGTAGTACAAAAAATTTTGTCTGCCAATGACGAAAGTTAATGCAACTACGTCGTTTTTTCCAAAAGAATCTCAAAAATCTGTTAAATATGCATGTCTACTTCAATCGTTGAAAAAGAAATTGGTAGAGGAACCCCAACAAAAAGCAATAAATCCTGATTCTTTCGCCTCCTGCCTATAGCACTCTGTACCTCCTAATACCTTCCACTTTGCCAGCAAACAAAACGTTGCTATCGATGCCTTCTTTTTGTGGGTTGTATATCAATTATGTCTCTTGTGGGAATCCGAACACTGCGTGTCGGAGATTCAATTTTAAACACGCTCTTTTTGTATTTCTTCTCCACTTGAACGGTCGGCGGCAATACAGCGCGACGTGAAAGCCGATTAAAGAGCACCGCGACGACGATAAATAGATAAAATACCGTGGCGTCGTTGTCACCGGCGTCGTCGTACGGGCTTTCATCTGCAGACGCTCTTCTATTGAAACCTCGACAACGTCGAGAGTTGGAAAAAAGGCATTAAAAAGAGGGTTGAAATTCAAGTAAATTCAGACACAATTATCAGTTGATGGCTGATTTGTATGGCCGCTGAAGTGTAAAAGATAGGTTTTTAAGATACATTTCTTCGTGACAATAATAATGCCCGACAAACAAGAATTAAATCATAAAGGTCTGATGAGAAGTATGAATAAATATGATTATTTTTATCTAAAAAAATTCCCTATAATTCTGATAGTCACATCACTTTTCTGTAGGTAGGTGGCGTAAAACAAGGCAATAGAAATGTGTTTGATGTCTTGTCTCAATGTCATATTTAATGATTATGTACACTCATAACTACGCTACAGTGTAATACCAATTATTAAGCCGTAGCTAATTAAACTTACTATATTTTACAAAGTACCTACTAGATCAACGACGGTGATACGTTCGTTTAAATTACAGACTTCCGAATCAGTTTTGTTTCGCCACTCATGGCATTCTGTCTAAATAATCAGTTTAGTCGTGTGTGGAATACGAGGGCTGTTTAATGAATACCCAGATTGGAAATGGGTGGCGTTATTGAGTCAAAATATGTATACCGTCATTTAATATAACCTTGTTTAGCCCGTTTGTCAAAACTTAGTGACAATCCGACGCTTTGTTTTGTTTCGACGGGCATTTCAAAACATCGTGTTAATATTTTTTGTGACCATGGAAAAAGAGTACTATCGCTCAGTGACCCTATTCTTGTTTTTGAGTGGCAAAACACGCAAGCAAATCCAGCTCATTTCCGATGGTGTTTGAGGAACGGGCTACCACAGAGAAAACCATGGAAAAAATCCATAATCTCGTATTCGAGGAAGTCATCGCCGCCGCGGAAGAGTATTTTGCAAGTCAATAAAAGTCGGACTATAAAAAATTGCGTTGTCATTTCTAATCCGAGTATTATGTATAATGCTTTCCCATCTGCTACGTTGGTTGTCCACAATGCTCATACCAGCAAAAAAAAAACTTCTCCATTTTACATATAACCGAAAAAAAATGAATTAAATAAATAATTGCTAAATAATAGCAATAATACCAATCTTTGTTAGCTATCTAAGATTGCACTGAAAAAGCTAATAAGCCGCGGAAAATTCATCTAAATATGTATCGTAAGATTTCGAATTTTGTTAATGTAAATCATTTCCAAACCACCTGAAATAGATTATTCTGTTGCAGAATATAACACAAAAAATCTGTTATTTTTTCTTTTTAATGAAAATGAACATCAAAAAGCGACCTTCACGACTTAAACGATATACGTTCTCCAAAATAAACAAGCATCATAATTTTAAACTTGTCGACCTGTCACATTATCTTATGAATAACGTCATAAATTACATTTTGTTTTTATTTACGATTTACATCGGCAATTTAACAAAAGGTTAACTCTCTTGCGACCGCTATTAATACTAAACACATGAAATGTGGTAAGGCTTTTTAGCATCACATTGGCTTTTACGACAAGCTTCTCAACTGTTTTACTTCTGCTGTGACTTTTTTCAGTTATAAGTTGTACAGAACGCTGAATATGTTGATTAAGTTACTACACGGTAGTAGAGGTTATTCTGCAAAACTCGAAACAGTTTAGCAATAAACTAACCACCCACGTAGGTTAATGAATCAAGTTTCGTACACATACATATACGATGGGAATGCAACCGAGAAACCATAATAATATGTTCCTCGTGTTAGCAATGTCAGTGACATGTGATTTGAAAATGATGCAGTGGAGACCTTATCTTTTGGATATTTAAAGAAAGTCAAATTTACTTTATGTTATACATACGTTGAATATTCGGTACGTAATGTATTGCTTAAGTACTACGAAAAAGGGTATGATATGTGAAAATGATACTTATGCTAGACAATTCAAACATCATTTTAGCAATCATTATTTACACAAAAATAAAGAACAATAATTGGTGATTATATTAAAAGTTCAAAAGCACTCTATATACTGGAATAAAGAGTTTATAAGAAATTGCAGATTTGGAGGGGTGGTATTCATACCAAACGTTTTTTAATGACCTGCTGTAGAGCTTAAGTCCAATCGCTCTATCAGTTTGAATCAGACGTAGAATTCATTTGGAAAATCTGTAGAATATGCCTCACACAATCTGATTAATAAGATGCAGGTATTTATGAATGAAGATGAATAAGGTAACGCTCAGAGGTAGAATCAAGCGAATCTTGTTTATCTCGGTTTCACCTACAAGGTTTCGTTGAAGCTAAAATCAAAGTTTGATAGCCTATTGAGGATTTAATCTACATGTGATTACGGTAAAGATGAAAGTATCTCTCCCTAAAGGTATCTTGTCATGGCTCCAAAACAACTTTTATTGAAAAAACAACGCTGTTTCTGCTGCGTTTTTGATTGACTCAAACGAGGTGTTGTCGAAGGCACTCTCAGTCAATGGATACACAGAGTAATTATTTATTCGGAATTAAATCAGATACGTCAAGACTTCGCCGCTAACCTATATTTATTTATAATAAGCACCAACTAGCCGCAGTACCATTCACATAAAAAGAAAAGTATCACGACTGTCATATACATTGGGAGAAACCCAACCTGAATTCTTCAGCGAAATAAAATATCTGGATTTTTTTTAGAATAGCATCTTACCCGAAAAACTCATCTGAAGAAACCGTAAGCAAGAATTAGAAAAACATTGAAAACAAAACCTGAGGATTGAAGTCTAAGACGAACTTTTAAAGAAACATACCACTATGTTGGAAAAACCTTATAATCACAACTGAGTCCTATTATCATGTGCTGACGGGAACTTCATCGTTCGTTTTATTAAATAAAAAATTAAAGACTATGGTGAAAATAGGCTGGTTGTGAATTAAATTTTTTTGAATAAGTTGGACGATCAATACTGTCAAGAAGAATCAATTGACAGTTTGAGGTGTTTATATTTTTCTTTGGTTCCATGTATCTATAGTGTGTATTCAGGATTACTAACTGAAACATTATTATTGTGGGTGTGTATTCAACGGTGTAGACATTGATTCTTCCTATACGGTCAACAAACTCTACCTCTTTTTATATTGGCATATATTTATTTATTTGACTTTAGAAAATAATATGCGTTAATCACTTGCTACATAATTAATACTAATGTTGTTATTTCTAAATATTCAGAATTTCAATAATCTTGATTCTTTGTAATTGCAAATCATCAACCATAACATCATTTACTAAATCCAGTTAACACTTTACTTTATTTTCAAATCAATTTGAGAAAAGGTTGGCCACGAATGGAGGAAATTGTTTTTGGCATTGCTGTTCTATATGTCTGTTTATATATTTTCTCGTAAAGGTCGAAAAAGTGTTGGTTTACACAAAAACAAGTGGGTTTCATTATTCAGTAGTTTCTCCATTAGAAGTTATTACCATATTTGACTTCTTTTACTACACAAATATGATACTTTTTCATGAATCATCACTTCAAATCAATAAAGAGAATTTCCAGAACGTAAAAAATTTAGCTGACCTGGAGAAAATGAAAGAAGATTTGGATATTTCAAAGTTGACACTGGACTTTTTCTGAGCTGTTGACGAGTATGATATAATCTTAGTCGGTGAAGTTGCCGACAATGTTGGGACATTTCGAAGCATTGCTACGTAGTACCTAAAAACAAAAACTTAACCCATTCATTGTCTAAAAATGGAAGCAACGAATGAAAGTGACAAAAAGAACAACGAAGAACACAAGGCTGTTGTTATTTAACAACTTCACAATAAGAGATCATTGTAAAATTATTTAAACAAATTATGGCTTGTGAGTTAACTATATTTTTCGCAATGCGGCGTTATTCCCCACAGTTTACGAATAAATGTTGTTTGGTTGAACCAAATTAAAATGAAAAATGGATTCACATATGTATATGGACCTACGCGTTAGCCTCCTCCTGCAACTGAACCTATGCATTTAGAAGCATCTCCAAGATCGGAATTGTTTGAACTCAAACATAGTATCCAGCAAATAATTTCATCTAGTACATGATTAATAAAAGTCGAAATGTAAATAACAGAATTACACCTTCAGCCGTTCTTTCCGTGATACTCAAATATCATCCTCCTAATATTAACGTAATTAAATACGGATTCATTGCCTGCACTCATGATGTCTATAAAAAATTAAAGTACACGCATTATACATACATACAGTTAGAAAGGTCTGGTGCTAAAATTTGCTCGGATAATACTAATGCTAAATTTTTTCAATGTTCAATTTACGTTCAAATGTAAAGCAATATTTACCCAGCACTTCTTCTTCAATTCAATTACCATTTCATAAATAGTTTAACATAAAATCACCATCCTTTCGTTCATTTACACAAACTTAATTAAGGAAACAGTAAATTTCATCCGAGTTTGCATGCGAAATTCCAGAAATTGCCTCTAAATAACCTTAGGCCACCTGTAGAACTTTATTAAAAGTAGTCAAGGATCCGATTCGCAAATTCAGGCACCTCTGCCATCGCAGAAGCATTGGTAGTTTCATTTATACGGTTGATCGTAAAAACAGCATTCGCGCCTTAAATACTGAAAATTACGGCATCTTCACTCTACCCCGTACTAATACGGCTCTAATAAAATAGCAGCGTTGAATTTATTAATTCGCTCCTTACTGCCAGTTCGTAATACTAATGATGTCGTTGTAGAAAACCGTATGGTGCACGTTCGTTTATGTAAATTGCCGTCTCAGATATCGACATGTATTCGCTCGGAAATTGCTCTCATATGTAGGAAACGCTTACAGAAGTGATTTCTTAACGACCAAATTCATATACTAGTGTAAAGATTACTATCATCGTCTAGCTAATATGACCTACAGTTTCATTTATCTAGGCATGCATGCAATGAAGTAATACATACTATTTTGGTAAATAATACAAGCATACCTGTTATGATGTAACGACACAAAAAGCGCATAAAACGGATTCCCCACGCTGGATACGCGATGAAACCCAACAAACTTATTCACGTACAACAGCACACAGTGCCTACTTAAACAGAACAAACATTCTGATATTTTAAATCGAAGAAATATTAACACCTTACTTCTGACCACTGCCTACGACTGACTATACTATACCTACTGCAGGTTTTATGATATTCAATGCTCGGTGTTTTTGCCTAATTTTTTGTACACAGTGTTGAAATACTTTCCGATGATTTATGTTGGGAGCATACAAAGAAGATTGGTAGAATTGTGTTTGACTATTACAATTAAATCGTTTCAGTGCTATTTCATTTTTTATTAGAATACACTTTACATTTTGCATTATTGTCTGGTTATATTAAAGAAAAATTTGCGCATGCATTACTGATGCAGTATTTTAATCCAAATTATAAAGGAAAATTGACGTCTTAAGCCCGTTTTAGACGATGTCAGTTTTGCTAAGCAATTAGACAGGAATTAACAATCATAAATCAGACATCATATATCTATGAAAATTTGAAAAAAGCATTTACTTAATCATGTTTTACACATATTTGTCCGAATTCTTAAGAAATCAACGCAAACTTAAAAATATCCTTGCGCAGAATATTGAGCGGCATCTATGCAATTCCTTTAAGCGAGAAGTTGAAATCATGCCATCAACCTGGATCAAACAACACCCGAAGAATGTTTAATTACAGGCTGCAAAAGCCGAAAAAATTACTCTAGCATATGCGGCACAACTTTTTAGTCGACAAAAATGGTGAAAAGTACACAGAAACGAATATTATCGCAACTAAACCAATTTTGTAAAGGTTGTTTCAACAGGGCGGGAACAGCTAGCACTAGAGCAGCAGAAATTAGAAGTTTTCTTGTTTTTTTTTATGGGAAAAGTACACGAATTACCTATAGAAAAAAGAAAGAAACTTAAATAGCATACAAACTAACAAACAACTATGCAACTATACTAAGAAATAGGCCTAAAAATATTTAAATAACATTCATTTTCTGCCTCGAATATAAGTTGAACAATGCTCCACTTCCCTTGTTATTTTCTTATCAGGTTTTTGTGCTAGTCTACTGGGTATAATAGCTAATGGCTAGCAACATTTTCCGCTGTAAGTAATTCTGAACCATTCGGAGAAAGTGGTGTCTTACTTTTATTTCAAATTTTAATTATTACAACAATATTGAAGTCCGAACTATTCATTCGTTATAGCAAATAATGTGCTATGCGCCTATTTACTATGGAATTAATAGAACATTTTTAAAGAAATTTTTGTCAGATTTACCTGGTATATTAGACAAAAAGTTTATGTCTTACACTATGTCTAATTTCTGATGGCTAATTTGCTATCTAATTTCTCGGTAAAACTGACATAGTCTAAAACGGACTTTATACACAATGGCGATTTCCGTGGATTGTAGATTGTAGATATAGCTGAAAATCGTTTAGTTTAGTTAGAAAATAGTGTAATGTATAATTTGAAGCATTTATTAAAAAGTTTGATCTTTTAAGTTTTGCTATAGATTTTAATTCAGCTATTGCATTCTTTTTATTGTACTACATACTTCAGCTGACTCCCTGCATAATTCGCAAAAGCGCATTTTTTTGTTTGTTATTAACTACGGACACTAAACAGATTCCACCTACAATATTTCTGGCCCTCTAAAGAACTGTTTGGAATAACGTGGATTTGAAACCTGTTACTTTACTGTGACTATAGACGTATACATATGCATATTATAAATAGTACTTTATGTAACCTATCCCTTACCAATCTTGTGACATAAAACAGATCTAGGCTATATGATCCACGATTTTAGCAATGTCCAAAGTATTGCTTACTCAAGGATCACAGAAGCGTGTTCGCGACAATTATGGAGACCATTTCCGGACATTCGTGGCTACAGTTAGTGCTATGGTCAGAGACAATTCTCTGTCCCGTAACCTAGGCAAGCAATATCCCACTACTTCGTGGATGCCTCGAAAACGAACACTAAACTCCTAGTCAGGTACTATTCTTACTTGAATGGATTTGTCGACATTAGCAAAACCTTATGATTTATCCAAACGAGGTAAGATTCCGTAGGGTTTCATAAACAAGAACAATATTCGTTTCTAGAATCTTAACAAATCGCTACGTACTGAATAAACGCATGCATTGCATGGGCCTAGAAACTCTCCTGTGGGAAAACTGCGAAACTGCATAAAATATGGTTGCGTATCTTTGGTTTCGAGCGTCTAGACGAACATTAGGTAAAATATCTTTCGATTAGTTTGGAGTCTATTTTTAGGAAAGTGTAACCTAGTCTAGAGGTCTACATCAGTTCTACTGTGACACAATAGACTGTTTGACCGAGTTCGCGGTGTACCCACGCATAAACACAGTTTACCTCAACCGATACATGAATGTTTAGCGCAACCCTCTAAGAATAGCAATTTGAAATTTGGAGAGGGTTTTGATTTTGGACTGTAGGTCACATTTGAAAGCAGTTTCTCGAAATCTCTTCCCTAAGTTGGTGAAAACAGCGACAAATCTTGTTAAAAAAATCACATTTTTCTAGTTCAATATGTATACTTGAAAGTTGGTTTGAATGTTCTATAGCATAATTACGCAAACATATTTCGGCATATTTATTTAAATATTTAAATGATAGAATATACATATTTGAAGCTTGGTCCTAAAGCTCTTCGGCAGAACTGATAAAAGACGTTTCAGTTTATTTGTTGTTTAACTCAACAATAAAGGATGTAAAAGTATTTGACAAACTGCAAAAAATAACACTAGTATGGTCAAACTCCCAGCCTATTCAGTTTGTGCTTTCTGCATACGCTCGCCCCAATATATTTGTCACGTAGGCGGCTAAGTATATGAAAAAGCCAAAACAGTTTGTGCATAAATGGGTAAAACGATGTCAATAGTTCAAAACTGTCAATGACCTTCCGAAACGCGGAAAAATTCGCAAAATGTCTAAAAATGAGGATGCATTGATTATTTTAACATTTACGGGAGAAAAGGTCATAATATATACGTGAAGGGCTAGGAAAATTGAAGAAAAAGAGTCTAGATGTGTCTAATGCAACTTGCTCGTTTACTTGAAAATAACATCAAATATCGATCACTATCAAAAAACCGCTTCTATCTAAAACGCACCTGAACAGGAAACCATCCTGAGCGACAAAAAACATTCACCGCGATTGGCATCAAAGGAATGAATCTTCTTTATGGGCACGAACTTCTATATTTAAGACTGGTCTAGTTCCAGTCATAGATTTATTCAAAGGACTGTAAAACGCGATAAAGGCATACACTCTTGGGACTATTTTTCCAAGAAGGACTTTGGCCGCTTGTGTGTGTTTATAGATAACCTCAAAGTGGAAAAAAATTACTAAAATTTATGAAAAGCATTTGATTCCATCTGCAAAGACGTGGTTTGGGGCAGATAAAGAAGGTCGGATTTTACAAGAAGACAATATTCCGAAACATAGAAGTCGCCGTGACACCTAGTGAAAACGCGAAAATGGTATTAATGTCTTGGATTGGCTGTCCCAATCCCCTGACGCCAATCCAGTTAAAAATGGTTGGGTGTATACAAAACTAAGACTTCACAGAAAAAGGACACATGATCTCAAGAGGCTTGTTCGAGCGATAAGGTCACTATGGAAGTTTTTACCTGCAGAATATGCCGTGCGTCTAGTAGAAAGCATGACTGGGCCATTCCGAGCGATTATAAACAACGACGGCGATTAGGCGTCATACTGACAACCTTGCGTCATAGATTAGACTATAGTAAAAGAGTTTTGCAATTTTTGTTACAGTTAAATCAATACTTCAATATTTTTAAAATAATGGCGTCTACGCTTATTTTAAACACACTGTAGATGCCTAATTCACCTGCGCCTTTTCCTATGTTAAAAATGTGTGTTCCTGTTCTGAATTTTGTAAAATGCTGCTGCTTTTCTGTGTATACGTACATTTAGATTGATAGAAACTGCCTCTCTGGTACAACAATACAACAATATTGCGGCGGTTGGGAAAAGAATGCTGGTGCCCAACACTACAGTCACTCAAAATACTGTGCAGAAAATCTAACTAATTCAAAAAAGTTTTGTAATAGTAAGTTATTACCTACTTAAAACTATGCATCAATCTCTCCTATTATTTGATGTATTGGAATTCCACTAACAACAAATATAAGACAGCAGATAAGACCGACATAACATTACAAAGCGCTAATAATGCATAAGTGTGGAAATAATTACATACATTGATTACATCAATGTACTTATTAAATCATGATAGGTAACGTCGAACGCATCATTTGTATGGTGTCACACAACATCCCACCACAAGAAGCTTATTTAAATAAAGTAACCCTTTCGACAGCATGATGCATTTAGCTTCGACGCAACGTTTCCGTTGGTCTTATTCATGTTCTCTTAACGAGAAAATTATCAGCGAACATTTTAAGAAACCTGACAAAGTTTATGTTTCCGATACACCTTACACACATACATTTCCCTCCCACACACTATACATCCGATTAAAATTAATGAACTCCTCATCATCGAAGCTTTGAATGAAGAGAAAACCAGATGTCTGTTTCTTTTTAGAGCGCGTTGTCTGGTGCTTATCAAATGTCTATCAAACGATTTAGTCTGAGTACTATATTTTGAATTACGGACGAAACGCTGAAGAATAAAAGTGAATGTAGATATTTTATATGCAGATCTTGAAACGAAATATGCTCACGAAGTATGCGCCGCAAATGGTTTATGTTTATTTTTATAAATTTTCGAGGTCTGCGAGTTAAATCACTCAATGTAAATGGGAGTTTTGGGCTAAAAATAAATTAATTGACTGACAATGTTGGAAACGCGCTGTCAACATATTTATTTTGATAAAGTACGAACTAATCTAGCCAAATAAGATGCGTGTTATTTAGTAATAGATAATTTGTTTGTGTTCAAAAAAAGGTTTATGATGTTAGTTTAAGTACGATTTCAAACCTAGACTCACCTGGTTTTCTTATTTCTACGCCGATTTCGTTCGTTTTACTGTGTGGCCACACTACATAAAACGATGCTGCTACTGTTTGATGTATACTGTGGCCTGAATTTTGTTTACAATTCAACATTTGACATTTATTTCATTAGCTCTAACAATTTAATTTATAATTCATTAGTTACCGATAGTTTAAGGCTTGTGATAGGATACGATCAACATGGCTTAAGAAAAGCAACATGCTTTTTCGAAATTATTTGTGGAATAGTTTAAACTATAATGGGCTATGATTATGTACTATTTGGTACCAGGTTTTATAAGCCATATAATCCATGAAGGGTAACTACACCTGACAACAGATACGGCGAAAATAGTGTGGTGTGGTGTTAGCTATTGGCTGATGTTAATTTCGAGTAATCAAACCTTTGTTTCGTGGTAAATATATAAGATTACAACTTCCCACGAGTTCATATTTAAGCATCCAACAAACTTCTTCTGAATAGAATATTTAAGTTTATAATAGCATAGCGTACGTGATGACCTATAAAATAAACGTAGCGTATTTACGCTTGCCTCTTAAATTGTCAATTAAAAACGCATTAAATTCTACGATTACGACTATAACCATAGTGCTACATAGTATTACTTGAGAACTCTCCGTTCTAATTATCGAACGGTTCTAAAATAATATGTAATTAAAGTTTACAACAATTATGTTCCTCTTTTTCGGCGTACCATATTGAGTTGTAATAAAATCCTTTAAATATCAATTAAGCAAAATTGAGACCAGTCAATGTGCTAGTAATGATGTGTGACAAACGATGGGAACAAATCAAACTTCCTTATTGCGCACTGGGACCATAAATCATCTTAAAGTTTAGAAAGTGTCAGGCATTTGATAACTGCATTCAATTCTACACTAAATATTTTTGTAAACATAAATAAGTATGTTCTAAGAATGTCTTTTTGTATTGTAGCTATTGTGCCAGATTTCCAAGACTACCTTTCCTACATTAATGAGAAGAAATTAGTAGCAGCTGGTATTTCATCAAACGTATTGTATACATACCTAAGAATGGTCTACAGTCTACAGCAAATGTCATGATAATTTTGGATATAACTATAGATTAAAAAAAATGTATTATTTGCATTTGTTATTTCCACAAAAATTTTTAAATATTGCAAAATCTTTAAAAATTACTGCGAATAGTAGAGGCGCTCTGCTACAAAATAAAATACTCTTATACACATTCAGAATATAGTCTTAACACAGTAATCAGAAGCGATAGGTGATTTAAATAACAGAGCTACAATTTTTATTGTAAAATTGTAACCGAACAACCGAAACAACGACACTATACGTATAAATTACCACCCATCACCCTTTAAGAACCACCGCCTCGTAACTCAATTGGCGATAATCCTGATAATAGTAGCCCCATTGCCACCAATCATTATTTTATTATTAACTCCTATTAAAAGAAAATAATTATACTAGCATATTTCATAATACACGGTCACAGATAAATAGATTAGCAATCTCAGAGAAGGTTTAATCCATGCCTTAGCATTCCCCAACAGCTTGCGCCAATTACAGGGGGCATCGGCCGGCCATGAGTTATTATTACGCCTGCGGTTGTAGACCGACTTAAGATGTTATCTTTCCGCATTTGCCGTGGAATTTGGGAAACTACAGAAAACCAAATTCGGAAAGAACGCACCGCGGTCCGAACCCGATACCACCAGACTGTGAAGCGAGCGCGCTAGGCACTGAGCTACACAGCCGGCAATAGCAGCAAGGTTTCTGACACAAGTCTGTTATCTGACTGCTACTAATCTGCTAATGTTGCACTAATAGTATGACAATACCCTGCATAAAATGAACAAATCAAGAAAGTGTATTACGGACACAGAAAGTCAAACTATTCAAAAAGCTCTCTAGATTAACGTCTACGTTTTCAATGGATTGAGTTTGAGATTGTATTACAACGAAGTACAGCCCTGCTCTCATGTATGGAGCACCCCAATACAATTTAGTATTCATGGTAATTCTGGAAGAAAGGCACTATATCATACCTGTAATCTGTCAAACTAGTAGTAACTGGAATGAAACAAATATTTACTAGTGTAAACTGGTGTAAAGCGGAATATGTTTTGATTGTTCGTTTTATACGTTGTATGGTAAGCTCGCAAAAATTGGTGCAGTTAGATTGACAGGCTCTAAAGTATTTGTGTGTACCTATTACTGAAATGAAAAAATATGTGAGTGAAGTGCAACGTCAATTCAATTGCATGATGATGGGCAACGTCAGGTAGCAATATCAAAAGCTGTGATGTGTTCTCGCAAAGGAGTTTATCTAACTTTGAAACGCTTTTTCGAGACTGGATCTCTTCAAAATAAACCAAAATCAGACGGAAAACAAAAAACAATAGAACGCCAATATAGGTTATTGAAACGGTTTCCTGTTGCAAATCGAAGGAAAACGTCTTCCGAACTGGCGCGTGAGTTTAATTCTATTACAAGTTTTCAAATTTCACCTCAAACAGACGAAGACTTAAGCAGTATGGGTTAAGAGGCTGTAAAGCTCGTAAGAAATCATGGAATCACAGAAACTGGACTGCAGACGATTGGGCTAAAGTGTTATGGTCAGATAAAAGTAATATTGAACGAAGTTTTCTAGCACTATAAAGAAAGTAAAAGAAGAAGATTTGTATAGGATTTATAATTGACTACAGAAATATCAGCCCCGTTGTAACAAGATTAAACTTTATTGTTGTTTCCTAGATGATTGGGACCCCAGGCACAGTCTACGTTAGACGCCAACTCGGCGAAGAATATAATCCTGAATGCATCATCCCTAAGATGAAACATGGAGGCGGCAGTGTGACAATATGGGGCTGTATGGGCGCATCAGGCTGTGGTGAATTGTTTATATGCGAGAGTAGAATGAATTCGACGACTTACATAAACGAATATTCTATTATCTGTTTTGGAGCCAAGTGCTAATAAATTATTTACTCAAAACGTTCTACCGACGTCTTTATTCGAAGAGGACAATGCTCCATGCCAAACGCTTCTAAGGCATCGTTCGAAAACCACGGAGTTTCGGTTCCAGACTAGCCACCACAATCATCGGATTTGAATCCAATCGAACACTTGTGGCCAGTCTTGAAGAAAAATGTTGCCAATGTCGTTACATTGATTCCCTTTTTGACAAAAAATCATAATATGTATACATAGAACCATATTTTTATCACTGTAATAATGGATTAAAGAAATTGTTTCTAGTTGTTTCAATAAAGGTTTAAGAACTATAGCCAACAGGTCACGCATTGCTATTTTTGAATTGCTGACAATACACGTTGCATCCATCTCAAAGTAACCTTTCTTGCTTGCGTTCAAGAAGGATTCCTCGTCGTATGGTTGTATCAAAAAAAGTCACACTTTATAAATATAAATCTTTGATCTTTAAACGACTATATTAGAATAACATCTGACTAACTAACTTGATGTTTTCCTCCTTAAGTGCATCAATTAGGTGACTGAGATATAGTTTCTTTTCTTTTCTTTCTCAGGCCAGATGACATTATTTTGCAGATTGCTTTGCAGTAGAACGGGTAGGAGTAGATATGTATATATATGTTTTAGGTTAACATCCTCTTTTGTTAGAAATTTGCAGATCGGTAATAACCCTGAACTGCTTATTGCTATGCGACTGAAACAAATATGCATTTAAATTTTATATAACTATTTCACAGTGGATGGCGGAACAGGGCGGAAACTTCTGATGTTTAATTTCTAAGTATTGAAAAATGTATTGATAGCAACCACAATATCATATATTATGTAATTGACCGCAGAGGTATTTCACAGCTGCAACCTTTTTTTGATCCAGTTTCAGTGAGAGAAATTAATAATTAGCTGCACAGAACTATCTCCAAAATTCTCTAACTGCTGGGAGCACACTGAGAATATGCAGATTATCTAAACCTACTGGCTGTTGTTAAGAAAAGGTTTGCTTAAAGCAGACCTCCAGCAATTATCCACATAATAATGGTAACACATTTTGATTGTTGTTATCTTAATTACTATCGCATAATAACAAACGACAATTTTCTATAATCAAACCAATACCACTTATACTATGCTATACTATACTATATATACTATATATGCTATACTATACTTACTTATACTACTACTTACACTATATCACTTTAAATCCGATAGGAAAATTTTAGCCGCACACGATTGGATTAAGACTTAATATATTATCCCAGAGGAGGAAAATCTCACCGATGTTCAATAAACATGCCAAAATTTTACGTACATATTATTTTAACAAAATTATACTTCTTCATATTAAGTAGGTACATAATTTCATAATAATATTCGAAAAATTTTAACTTAGTTTATAATATTAACGTTTCATCAGTAAGTTACAATATCCGTATAGAAAATGTTTCAAAAGCTGTTTATCGTAGGGCCAGCGGTGCCTATAGTTCGACACTGAAATGATTAGGTCTGAGTAACAACTAAATTATTCAAATTAGGTTAGGTAAGCTTTATTGGCTGTCAGAACTAAAAAGGATGTCAATTACGGGAATATAATTTATTGCTTTATAATGGAGCGGTCTCCATGTACGCTCTAAGCTAGGATAGCTCTATGCCTATCCTATTAATATGTAAACTAATTTCATATATCATGTTTAATGTATAGGAATCTGCAACAGAATATATAGGATATGACAAGTTTCGAATTTGTAATCTCCTGT
Source organism: Popillia japonica (assembly GCA_004785975.1). NCBI lineage: Eukaryota > Metazoa > Arthropoda > Insecta > Coleoptera > Scarabaeidae > Popillia > Popillia japonica. The sequence continues at coordinate 7,962 of SMLS01071143.1, read as the reverse complement.
CTATACCATTACTTCTTCTGCATTAATATTTTAAAAGGAAAAGGATATAATATCGTGCACCGGAAATAGATTCGAAACTAAGTATTTATTTTCCTTAAGAGGTACGCTTAACTTTTTCGGACACAATAGAAGTCCATTAGTAAATAGTTGCAAAATACTGAGAATCGTCATAAACAAACCTCCGTATTCCCGAAATCTCCTTGCTGGCCTAAAGTATTCAATACCTCTAGCAAGCTGCGTACTTAGATCTGTAAATACCATCTACTGTTACGACCCGTTTTAAGACACTTAACAAACATTCTTTATGTCAAGAAAGCGCCTGGAAAATAAGTATTTATATACTTACACAAACAGCGGACATACAAACACGCGCAGTCGTTTATTATTCTTATACTTTTTACGCACTACATCAAAGTTCCCCTATTTGCGGTGTTGGATTTGTTTGTTTTCTCGTTCTTTTACGTAATAACGTGTACTCTAATAGCGTTCAACACTATTCTCTTTATTAGTAATAAAAGAGCTCCATTTTGTTTGAAAGTATTTTTATTTTCGAACACCCTAGCAAAACATGAATATATAATGGAGTAGCAGAGAATAAGGGAAAGATTAAATACGCTTAGTATATAATTAAATTACTAATGATATGTTGAATTTTAAAGCTCTTTGTGTAATAAGAGAAACCATAGGGAAGGAGACACTGAAAGTAAATCTCTATGTGGCGTAATTTTAGCTCAAACGTTAACTTTTTTACATTACTTTCTACCTATATCCTTCCGAAGTAGTGTTGGATTTAATAATGTTATTACCACTACTGAATAAAAAAGGTCTTGTTTTTGATTGGTTAGTAAGTTTTCGATATTGTCTGAGGTATGTACATATTTATCTTAGAAATGTTCTTCTTCTTCTTCTTAATCATTTCCTTCTACCGTTAGGTGTAGGCCTAGGAGTTGAGTTATTCTTTATTTCTACATATTTCTCTCCATTTAGATCTATCTTTCGCAAGTGTTCTTATGTCCTTCCACGCGATGCCCCTCTTCTCTGCTTCCTCTCTTACTCCCTCCTCCCATGTTTTTCTCGGCCTTCCTCTCGGATTTCTTCCTTGTACTTTTGTTTCCATAATTCTTTTTGTCATTCTGTCGTCTTTCATTCGGATCACATGCCCTATCCATCTTAGTTGATTTTCCCCTATCTTTTCTAGCACCGGCTCAATTTTCAGTTCTTCTCTAAACACATCATTTCTTATTCTGTCTCTCCTATTTTTGCCCTGTATCTTTCTCAGAAATCTCATATCTACGGCATTTATTCTAGATTTGTACTTGTTTGTTAATGTCCAAGATTCGCTGCTATACAACATTACCGGTCTTACAATTCTCTTGATCACTTCGGTTTTTATTTCTTTTCCCGTTTTCCCGGGAATGATACCTTCAGCGAATTAAACATTTTTCCTACTTTTTTCACTCTTTCACTCATTTCCTTGTCCAGTTTCCCATTCTCTTCGATAAACGTTCCCAAATATTTGTATCCCTCTACTTGTTCTATATTTTCTCCATTAAGATGTATCTCGTATCTTCTTTTTTCTTTTGCTGTCACCATGCTTTTTGTTTTCTTTATATTAATTTTCATGTTTAGTTTGTGTAGTGCATCGTTCAATATCTCAAGGTTATATTGAAATCTTAGAAATGTTATGTATGTATATTATGCATGCTTAGCTTCACCAAAGACGGTATCATACGTCATGGTAATACTTTATTGTGCAAGAATTTTTGTAGAACAACTACCCAAACATTTTATTAGAAGGTGATTGGGTAAGCAGAGTTCACTTCAGCGGTTTGCTGTCTCTCCAAATTTAAATCTTTGGAGTTCTAGTTCTGCGGTCACGTCAAACCAAGCTTATACAGAAAAAAGAAACTGTTCAAACAGTACAGCGAGATAGTGTGGTAACAAGTCTATTAAACATTTATACAAACTAAAATTAGCCGACAAGATTAGAAGTATAAAAGTAAACCTGCCATTTAAAATTTCTCCTGCATTTTTTTTAATAGCAACTACTGGTCTAGATCACTAGTTAAAAGTTGCACCTGACTTTTGGACAATTTATATTTCCCGTGGCAACTCAGCTTCCCATTTTCTTTTAACTTGATTTTGAGCTTTAAATTCCATATAAAGATTCCCTTAGTCTATACGCATTTAAGCAATTTCTTTGTCCTGCATGAGCGGGTCACTCCTGAAAGAAAAGTCGACCTCTTATGCCTCATGACGTTTTACTCCTCCCAATCTGGTTACATCTACACAAAGAAGTTTGCAAGGTGGTTAAGGGTGAATTTACTTTCAGGTCGTTTATCCACCAAAGTAGATTCGCTTCTCTTCGTTTCTTCTGCATTTTTAATATAACAAGTTACGATTGACAAAAATCTTTCTCGCTTGGATGAATCTCGAAAGTTCTAAAATGTTCCATACTATATCAAATCCATTTCTGCAATGGATTAATGTTGCCACAAGAATTCCATTATGCCGGTTCTAGACTAGGCGGACTTCTAATAAGTCCATGCTTTCCTTGTCTGGTTCCCATCAACTTGATGACCGTGTCATTTGGTGTTTGTTATTAGAATACTTACTTCAATATATGTACATACATTTATTCGGCTTTATTTATCTTAAACCGGATAAGTAATACGTTTTAAAGTATTGCTAGGTACATACTATATTTTTAATCAATTTAAACACCTTTTAATCTACGTTCTATACTGCATAATATATACCTGGTCCTTAAAAATATAATAGTTTACAACTTATGAATCATAAATGCGGTGAAAATATGTCTAAGTAGAATCTATCGACACTATTCAGACAACTAACAACAAATTACAACAGTGTTCTACATTTGGAAAATAGCAGTTACTAATTTTACACTTCACTGACATCAATCCACAATACGTGTGTAGATATCTTAATCTCCGTCTATTTTATCTAATTAATACAGTTTTCCGTTGCGTAATTCCTTCATATCTTATGGCCGGTTTGAAATGCAAATGTAGCATAAACAACGCCGCCCGACAAGAACGGCTTTGTATGCGATTACGCGCGCCATTCTTAAACGTATTCCACACGACCGGGCACTAAATTAACAAGCTAACTTGCAACGCTGTTGTGATATAACACGTCTTTTACCCTTCATTTCAGTTATGTGGTGCGGCAAGCTTGTTATTTCTGAACTGACTTAATGATTATGCAGGGATAATAACAATTTTATCCGGCATGAGAGCAGCGCCACGCATCAATCTACTCTCTGTTAAGAATGGCAGATCCCCTTAAGGAGGATAATGGAGAGAGTGTTAAAGTGTATAGTTTCAGAAATAAGGACGAAAACTACGAAATAACGAACGACTATTCTGTGGCAAATTATGAGTCATCAGACGTAAATTATATGTAATGATCGCCACTTTATGCATAATGCGAATTCTTATACATATGATGTAGTAGGTAAAAAAATTTTCGAGTTTACTTACAAGTTTTACGTGTGAAAGTCTTCCAGATGTAGGGCATTTCGTGGGAAACTAAACGCCTGTTGTCAAATACATACTTGTGATGTTTACATTGTTCTATTTAATTCATTGAATGCTATTTCATAGTGGCGCATTAGGCAGTTGGGAGGCCCTAAGTGGAGTTCAATTTTAAGCATCCCTACAAAGGTCCTCGTGTAAACTCCCCATTGTACTAATGTGATTTTTGCTGTTTCTTTTGCGACATATTAAAGTACATATAATTAATTTCTTTCCACAAATATCGTTGCTATAGCGGTCACGTACAACTTTTAAGCATTCTGATTATTGAGGTGTACAACCACTTTGCCACTTGCCAAATTAAAATAAATTAAATTGAATTGTATTAAATTTGATCACAATTTGAAAAGATTTATGAAATAGAAATACAACCGCTACTTACATACCAAGCTTTTCCCTCCATATACACGCATACATACATATATACACATACATATGTAATGTCTGAGCAAAGTCAATTGTACGTACACGTATATAATACCGCTGCGTATTACAGTGGCTGTGCTAGGCTTTAATAACCTTCAAGAGAAAGTTGTTGTTCTTCACACTCAACAAATCAGTGTTTTATTTTTGTACATCGACACAATGACGCTATAAACAACTGCAATGAACTAATCTATAGTTTATCTCACGTTCACATTTTTATTGTCAAGTTGTATAGTGAGGTTTGTTATGTATTCTCAGAGACAAGTCAATTGTCACCAGACTTTTTGACAAACCTATTACAACACCAAGTGAAACACAATTCAGGGCAAAAATACTAAAATCAAACCATGGAAGTCATTCAGGTGATGGTTAAAACTAACACTGCAAATGAAATAAATTAATATACGAGTGTGTATTTTTCGGATCTTTAAATACTTATCTACTTTCCAGATATGTTTTCCACTTCTTAGGTCAATTGACACACTCATCGATTAAAAATCAATTGACTAAAAAAGAGAAACATGAAAAAATCAATTGATTTTAAATCGAATAGTCATTCAATTATCCTAAAAATACAAAAAATTTCTGGAAAATAAATAAAATAAAGTCAACCAAGTACAAAACAGATGACTACAACTAAAGCAACTAATAAGTGAGACACATGACTACTTCAAAATGGCAATATATTTACGTAACTAAAAGAATAGTAGAATTTCAACGGAATATTAAGATAACGAATTGTTACTTTTTGTGTGTGTATGTATGTATCTGCGACAGTAGCACTTAAAAATGTTTAGAAGAACGAAAAGATGGATTAACTTAAAGGATTTCATTGCAAACCACTCAAACTAATTAGATACTGATTCGGTGATTTTGGAGTGACAACTAAAATATCAAGTAAATATAAATAGTTATCCGTATAGATTGACGGAAATGTTTAGCTGCTAAGGAAAATAGGGCTAGTTTGCTCGGCTCTCTCTTCACCAATAAAAATAAACTATGAAACCCTTATTTCAGGTTACTAATAATTGCATAACCAACGTCACTAAAACATACTCAGAAACTTGCGACAGCTTTAACGAAGACAATATAAAAAAAAGAAGAACAGAATAATAATATCGAGTGCTACTTGATACTACAGTAAAATCTCGATAACTCGTAATGCCAACGGACTCGTTTATTCTTACGAATTATCAGGATTTTGAATAAACGAAATTAAGTATGTATAGTAAAACCAATGAGGGAGGGATAGAAATAAGAAAAATATGTATAGATATGGTTAGACAGAACGTGATTTATTAGAAAACACATTTTTTTAAATATGTATTACAAGATATACAAACAAGAGGATATATTGTAAGCTAACAAATACGCACATTTAGAGAAATAAATCGCTATTGTTCGGCGAATATTACGAATTACCAAAGGGAGCGTCAGGCTGTTACGAATTATAAGACGTTTACAATAACTTCAATAGAGATACTATTACGAATAACCGAGAAATGCATTGGTTTTTTCCGATTTATCGGAATTTTTTTAGAGGATAGCCAATATATTACGAATAAACGGGGTTTACAAATTATAGGGCGGCGAAATACCGGGATTGTACTGTATCAAATAAATTTTTCGTTACTACTGTATTAGCATTGGGAGACGACATATGGTTGTATGTTCTCACTCTAGAGAGAAAGCCATTTTATGGTAAATGTTTTCACTCCTAAACTGTAATGACAGCAGATGCTATAGCATCTGACGAGAGAAGTGTCAAGCAATGATATTTTTTCTATGTGAAGCTCTGCACTCCTGTAAAATTTGCTCAACTAGTGAATACATATTTATACTGCACATAATTCTTCGCTTGTGAAAACCTGTGTGATAGAAAATATCGTTCGCGTTGATCACCTACAAAGAAAACAATTGACAACAAGTTTATTTATCAACGTTAATAAAATGAAATACGGTGGCTTCAAAAGGATGGCGCTATCTGCCGTACGCCTGTCGCAATCATGGCTTTATCGAAACGCCCAGGCAACTTATTTCAAGCAAAGGTGATAGCGACTGGTTTCTGCGTTAGCCGCATGTAACCTTTACCAAACTTTTTCCATTGAGAATTCTTCAATGAAAAAGAAGTTTATGCTATTCATACCTTGATGCCTCGTTTGTGCTACCTAAGTATCTGTTCTGAATTTTAGATGACTACATTCTTTTCACTTTTCATTTTACTTTAGAATTTTGAAAGTCATCAGGTTATTGTATATCTTGTGCATTTTATTTTTATTTTGTACTGTATATATTTTACTACCATGACACGGTCAACACCCGGAAACCCTCATTATAGAGCCTCGGGCCGTGGAAGCCTTCGATATTATTTAGGTATAAGCTGATCTTAATATTTACACACATATATACAAAACGGTTTATTTGTAATAAAAGCACGAATAATAGTAGCGATAGCTAATAACTGTTTCAGAAGACGAACTGGGATCAGATGATTTGCAGCCCATCTTACAAGGGGAACACCAGGGTTGTCCGACACGGATTTTAATGATTCTCAACTATGTTATAGAGGAACCTTCCCTCAGTCTAAGGCGCTCTAATTTCTGAGAAAATCAACGTTGTATAGCGCGTTTTATATTGATAGTGTTAATTTCTCAACAAGCAAGCCTTCGTAGCCCAGTGGATAACAACTACGCATGTCACGCTAGTGGCTCACGTTCGATTCGTGCCAGTACATGTTTTTTCAAAGTTATTGTGCGCAATATTAACAATTATATTTCATACAAATTATTCATAAATAATATTTTTGCCGTGATAATTTTACTATTAAATAAATTGAAAGCAAATATTCACTATGACGTGTATTTTGAAGTTTGAATATTCGAGCGCACTTGTTTGTCCTGCGGTCCATTCCTTACCTGCAGTCCAAATAAATAAATAAAAATAATAAATAAATGAATTCCAAATACACGTTATAATGCAGATTTGATCCGGATTTATTTAATAATAAAATTACGACGGCGAAAAATATTATTTATGATAATTTACATGAAATATAACTGTTAATATTGGCACAATAAGATTAAAGGAACCAAACGCGAGCCACCAGCGTAACAGGCACAGTTGTTATCCACTGCGCTACGAAGGCTTGCTTGTTGAGAAACTAACATTAGGGATATAAAGGATTGTACTTAGCGGGTTCATTCAACGCGTTAAACAACGTTGATTTTCTCTGAAACTAGGCGCGTTAGGGTAAAACCTCGTACCTGGGTACTAAGGAAAGGTTCTTGTATAGCATCGTTGATATTCACTAAAGTCCGCGTCGGACAACTCTGGTATTCCGCTTGTTAGATTTAATCGAAGATTGGTCGCTATCCAAGCTTGTTTGTAGTAAGGCGATTGAACTTACTAACTAACTACTTAAGTTTCCCAAGTGACAATGGGACCAATAATAATCCCACAGAAATCCATATTCGACTAGGAATAACAAATCCTACATAAAAATTCCTGTACTGATTACGGAAATAGTATGACAGAGATCAGTTGCACGAAAAACTTTAAGTAACGTAAGTAAAAAACTACTATAAGATTATACGAATTTTGCAAGAGTACGACCAAAGATAATTGATACAATTTTTTCGGTTTTCATAAAATGTCAAAAACAGACGCGCATTGAATTAAAGGACGAATGTCACAACGCAGAAATTGTGCGATTCAGTTACACATATTTTTAGTGCTCTTGCACAAATATATGTAGTAACAAGACCTGGAAAGTAAAAAAATAGGTCTCAGTCCAGGAAATTGTTCTGACAAAACGTCTGCGTAGCAAAACGTCCGCAAAGAGAAACGGTCGCAGTAAAACGGCGACATACGATTAGCTGCAGCAAAACGTCCCATTAAATACAATCCATAAAATGCATGTTAACTTGACATTTACTGATAAGTACGCAGACATTGACCATTTTTTAATCTTATGTTG